>PVKU01016794.1:0-13439 GCA_004027475.1 Anoura caudifer | reverse complement strand
TCCTTGGGGAAGTCCTTTCCATCCCCCCTGGCTCAGAGCATGGCCACAGCTGTTTAACATATCTATAAAACCAGTTAAAGGTTATAGATATGTTAAATGACCATTCTGGAGGTTATCTGCAAAACCATTGCTATGCAAAACAACTCAATGGCCCTGCTCCATTTGTCCCTTCCCCCAACTCATACCTGTGGGGGAGGGGTGAGGACATCATATGTCTGTCTAATATTTCCTGGACACCCTGAGTTCTGGGCCCCATTCCAACTCCCTTTTTGGGGCCCCCCTCTTGGCTGCACCCTGTTACACTGCCAGGACGGATAAAACAAGGTGGAGAGCCAGATTTGGCCCATGGGCCTTGTGTTTGCCACCTGTGTTTTAAGTCTTAACAACAGGCCACAGATTTAACTGAGATCCTTATTCCACAATCTCTTGCCCCAAACAAGGACCTTGACCAGAAAATAATGGTCAGTCTCTTTGATTCCACTGCAAGTTCCTTAGGAATAAGAATAGTCTTAATCATTATTTTTGTCCAGCTCCAGTTTCAGTGCCTGTTTCACCCTTAAGAGACACTCGACACTAGAGCTGGGTAGACCTGGGCTCCAATCACTGTGGTAGTCTACGCAGGTACCATTTACAAAATGACCAACCTGTTTAAGCTACAGTTTCCTCATCTGTAAAACGGAGACAATTCTCATTTGCAAATATTGGAGAGAGGAATTTAATAAGGGTCTGTAAGGAGCTGACTCGGTGACACATAATAGGATATTATAAGAGCTCATACTATAACTAAGAATAGAATCACCTAGCATGCAAGAGAGCCCAGTGAGATGAGGGGCAGACAGAGGCAGAGAATAGGGACAGTCAGATTTTACAGCTAAAAAAAAATAAGAAAAAAAGGCTCAAGTGACTTTTCTTCCCATTTCACCAAAATCATGTGCCCCAAGCCTGAGACCTTTTCCTCCTGCCTACTGCCTGTAGTTCATTTCTCCAGCAGAGATCTAAGCCACCATAAATCCCACCAGGGATCACAATGGATGACACAATTTTAACAAGAGAGCACAGCATAAGTGGTGTCATTATTGTCCCCAATGGTTGCTCTCTGCTTTCACTGGGGGATGAGAGAAAAAAGTCATATTTTTTAACCTGGAAATATACAGTATTCTAGAACTTTTGAAGGACAGATCCAAGAACTCAGAAGCACAAAAGCTATTAAAGGAAAGTAAGACCAGACTTAAAGTGAATAATCTTTCTGCTTTTTAAAAATATCTCCTTATTGCTATCCTACCCCAAAACCTAGAGACACGGCTTCCAAATATAGTCAGTTCTTTTCCAATCTCCTATGACTCTTAGTCCTCTATATTCTTCTCCATTTGATAACGGATCTCTTCTAGTGATGAGGCACTCACTTCCTCAGTGAGTCCACACCCTCTCCCTGGGAGCTTCAATATTGCAGTACAGTTCCAGCACTGACTAGCCAGAGTTAGTTGAGACTTCACAAGTTACAGACAGTCTCCAACAAGCTTGCCCTCACATCAGACAGCAGCTACAATTGCAGTGGTCCTGAGCCACCTACACTTCTGACCAACAGGCTACACATTTAGGGGTTCCCATAGCTCCCTCAGGTTTAATAATTCAGAATAACTGACAGAACTGAAGAATGTGCTATACTCAAATCCCTGGGCCAGTCAAATGAAAAGATGCATAGGGCAAGGAAGGCCCGGGGGGCCCTGAATGTGAAGCTTTTTGGTTCTATCCTAAGGGAATCAGAATGTACCACTGTCCTGGTACATTAATGTGTTCATCAACCCAGAAGCTCAATCAAGCCTTGGTATCCAGTTTTCACTGTGATTGCATTATGTAGGCACCATTAATGGAATCATTGGCCAAGTGGTTGTACTTATTCTCCAGCTGCCCTCCACTCCTGAAGACTGGACCAATGTCATGTGGCTCAAAGCCAGCATGCATGGTTGGTCTTTCCAGCATGGCCACTCCCACCCCAAATCTACCTAAGGGCTCACTACAATTACTTTATTAGCATAAATAAAACTATCATCCTAAGGGCCCATCATGAACAGCAGAGACATTCCTACCATTTTGGAAATTCCAAGGGTTTAAGAGCTCCATCCAAGGAACCCAGCACAAAGTCCTGAGATGCACTTTATTATACAACAAGGGAGAAGTATCCAACACCTGAAACACTTAACATTGGCACTCTAGATCCAATACCTGTTCATTTGTTGCCAACTTCAGCAAGCTAAACACTTCCTTCCGGACATAGTCTCTTCATCTTCTACCACCATCATGCTTGAGCAAACTCATTTCCTCTGTTCCCCATCACAAAATCTGCACCCTGCCCCTCCTGCTTTTTCTCAATTTCCCCAGATAAGTTATGGGATAACTTATAACCTCAGGAGCATAAGAATAAGACCAGAAGAGGACCTTGGGCGGAACCCACTCTAATACTTAAGAGTGAGAAGAGGAAAGTAGCCTAGTCAGGAGTCTGATGAGGTACAGAATTCAGCTGCTGTGTGTGATCATAGAGGTCCAGGGAATGAGCTTTCAATATGCAAGGAAGGACCAATAGTGTCAGCTACTACAAGGAGGTCAATGAAGGTGATGGCTTAAAAGTTTCCATTGGATTCAGCCATAATTAGACAGAGATGACCTTGCTGACAGCACTTTCAGTAGAGTGATGGGGGCAGAAGCGAGACTGCAGTAGGCAGAATAGAGAATTGGAAGTCAAGAAGCAGAGAAGCAGAATATTCAAGGATATGTCCCTTTAAAAGAAAAAAAAAAAAAAGCAGTGGCAGAAAGGTGCCATGGTGCCTGAAAGGAATTGGATATTCAGAATGAAAGACTTACACATGTTCAAGTGCTGGTAGGAAGGGACCAAAAGGGAAAGGGACAAGGTGACTGTATAGGAAAAAGAGAGGGAACACTGATCAAACCAGGCTGCTAAGAACCAGGAGAGAAGAGCTCCAGAGGACAAGTGTAGGGATCAGCACAGATGGGGATGCTATGCTTCCATTATAACAGAAGTGAAAGAGGGAGGCAGGCAGGTAGTTTTTTTGTAGCTAATTTGTAGGTTTCATGGCAGCAAGTTAAGGGAGAGTTGGTGGCTGGGTGGGGGCGGGGTGGGGCGCAGTTCCCATCTTTGGCTTCTATTTTCTCTGTGAAGTAGGAAGCAATGCCAAATGTTTAACTTGTGAAACTTGAACATTTGAGGAGACAGAAGGGGAGTGAAGAAAGCATGAAAAAGCTAGTCTAAAGAACTGGAGAGAGGACTAAGGAACCACAGAATGATTACAGGGTAGCAAGGGAGGACCAGTAGTGTGTGAGAACCATGAAGCAGCCATGAAATTAGTCTGCAGATCTGTGTGAGTTTCTCTACAACCCATAGCAACACTGGCAGATAAGGATAACAGGTGATTAGATCCAGGGTTGAGATTTTGCCAGACAAGTATGAAAGAAAGCCAATGGAGTAATGATATTGGCTAGACGGTGGGTGAAGTAACATGAATCTAGAGAGGGAATGAGGAGGGGGCTTCTAGAACTGAAGAATATACATAGAGATCAATGGTCTGAGAGCCTCTAATTTAAAAGAAATAGTATAAATTATTGAGTAAAAGAAAGCAGAAACATAGGAAGTTATGGTCAGAAATTAGGATGTGACCTAAGAAATGACAAGGTTCAGGGTGGAGCCATGCATGTGAGTGGCAAAGTGAAGGTCATTGTACATGAGAAGATCTGGGGATACAGAAGTCAGAGTGTTATTGGGGCACCCCCATGAACACAGGTAATCCAGGATGAGGCTGGGGATTCGGAGGCAGAGAAAGAATATGCCACATGCTGATGTCTCACTGAAAGGCGGAGGATGACTAAGAGAGTGGTACATAGTGTCCAAGAAATATAGAGTAGAAATCACAAATCAGAAGCTTATGGACCAGTTGGATCAATAGTTAGATTTTATTTGGCTTCTCAGGGTTTGTTCCTTATTTGTTTTATGATGAATTATTTCCCATCATTTAAAAATTAGGAGGGTTGATATAAAAATCTGGATTCTTTGGAAGGCTGCTCTTAAAAACTATGAAGATCTGGTAACATGGGGCTCCTCCCTCCACTGTGACCTCTGGAGCTGAGCCACGATTACGCCCCCTTCCAGGGGTGTCCAACCTTTCGGTGTCCCTGGGTCACAATGGACAAAGAAGAGTTGTCTTGGGCCACACATTAAATGCATTACAACACATAATCACCAAAACGATCTCGTGTTTTAAGTAAATTTATGATTTGGCATGGGGTTGCATTCACAGTCATCCTAGCCTGCATGAGGACACCAGGCCGCAGGATGGACACCCCTGCTAGAGTACCTTGCAGCTTCCAATTCACCCAGACCCCACAGGCTCACTTCACTCAGTTAAG
The DNA here is from genome assembly GCA_004027475.1 of Anoura caudifer. NCBI lineage: Eukaryota > Metazoa > Chordata > Mammalia > Chiroptera > Phyllostomidae > Anoura > Anoura caudifer. The sequence continues at coordinate 9,023 of PVKU01016794.1, read as the reverse complement.
ATAATGGCCTGCTTTTGTGGGCATTCTTCAGTAACTCTAAGGGAGGGCAGGCAATGCCAAAGAGCATGAGTCTTAAAGGGGCAGACATTTTTACATGAGTTATTGTGGGGAGGTAAGTGGGGAGCAGAAATGATGCCAATGCCACCTGCTGACCCTGAGGTGTGAAAGAGTGAGCAGCTCCCCTTGAGAAGGGAGGGACATCTTCAGATAAAAAGGTGGAGGGAATAGTCAGTGAGGACTCTGAGGTTATGAATGGATGTACTGAATGTGGAAATTCCAGAGAACAGACATAAAAGTTTTGGTAGGAGGAGGGCCAGGTGAGAGGAAACACAAAGAAATAGCAAAGGACAGGAAAAAGCAGGACAGGAAGTCACCTGGGAAAACAGATGTTTGAGATGCGAAACCTCAAAACTTTTTAACTAATTATTCTTGGGAACAGCCTGGTGGTCAGGGGGAGTAACTGACCTAGACCCTGGACACTCAGGTCAGCTTGGCAAAGATTCCAAGGATGGATCAGGAATAACTTTAAGAATAACCCTGATACCAAATCACTAAGTAGTGAATCAGACTGAATTTCTTTTTCTTTCCAAAGACTTTATTTACTTTATTTTCAGAGAGCAAGGAAGGGAGAGAAAAAGAGGGGGAGAGAAGCATCGATTTGAGAAACACTGGAAGGTTGCCTCTCACACACACCCCTACTGGGGACTGAACATGCAACCCAGGCATGTGCCCTGACAGCAACCAAACTGGTGATGTTTGGCTTTGCAGGACAATGCCCAACCACCTGAGCCACACTGGCCAGGGCCAGACCGAATTTCTTTTTTTTTAATTATATTTTATTGATTATGCTATTAGAGTTGTCCCAATTTTTCCCCGATGCCCCCCCAAACCAGCACCCCCCACTCCCTCAGGCAGTCCCCACACCATTGTTCATATCCATAGGTCATGCATATAGGTTCTTTGGCTACTTCATTTCCTATATGATCATTTACATCCCCATGGCTGTTCTGTAACTACCTATTTGTACTTCTTAATCCCCTTACCTCTTCACTCATTCTCCCCCATACCCCTCTCCCATCTGGCAACCATAAAAACACTCTCCACATCCATGATTCTGTGTCTTTTTTTCTTTGCTTAGTTTGTTTTTTTAGATTCAATTATTAACAGATATGCATTTATTGCCATTTTATTGTTCGTAGTTTTGATCTTCTTTATCTCAAATAAGTCCCTTTTACATTTCATATAATAATGGTTTGCTTAAGATGAACTCATTCAGTTTTTTGTTGTTTTTTTTTTGTTTTTTTGGGGGGGTTGGTATGGGAAGCTCTTTTTCTACCCTTTGATTCTAAATGATATCTTTGCTGGAAAGAGCAATCTTGGCTCTAGGTCCCTGTTTTCATGTCTTTGAATATTTCTTCCAATCCCTTGTAGCCTGCAAAATTTCTTTTGAGAAATCAGCTGACAGTCTTATGGGAACTCCCGTGGAAGTAACTAACTTATTTTCTCTTGCTGTTTTTAAGATTTTCTCTTGCTGTTTTTAAGATTTTCTCTTTATTTTAAACCTTTGCCATTTTAATTATGATATGTCATGAAGTGGGCCTCTTTGATTCCATCTTGTTTGGGACGCTCTGTGCTTCCTGGACTTGCATGTCCATTTCCTTCACCAAATTAGGGATTTTTTCTTTCAATATTTTTCAAGTAGATTTCCAATTTCTTGCTCTTTTTCTTCTCTTTCTGGCACTCCTATGATGCAAATGTTGGACCTTTTGAAGTTGTCCCAAAGGCTGCTTACACTATCCTCATTTTTTTGGATTCTTTTCTACTTGTTATGATTGGTTGCTTTTTGCTTCCTTATGTTCCAAATCATTGATTTGATTCTCAGCTTCATCCACTCTACTGTCCTTCCCTGTAAATTGTTCCTTATTTCAATTAGTGAGTCCTTTGTTTCTGACTGGATCTTTTTTATGTTGTTGAGTTCCTCATTAAGTTCCTTGAGTATCCTTATAACCAGTGTTTTCAATTGTGCATCTGATTAGTTGCTTATCTCCATTTTATTTAGTTCTTTTTCAGAAATTCTGATCTGTTCTTTCATTTGGGCCATGTTTCTTTGTCTCCTCATTTTGGCAGCCTCCCTGTATTTGTTTCCATGTACTAGGTAGAGCTGCTATGGCTCCCAGTCTTGGTAGCATGGCCTAATGTAGTGGTATCCTGAAGGGGGCAGTGATGCAGCCCCCTATCACCCAAGCTGGGTATTCGAGGTGCATCCTTCATGTGGGCTGAGTAGACCCTCCTCCTGTAGTTGAGACTTGATTGTCGTTGGCAGGTCAATGGAAGGGATTAACCCAGGCCAGTCAGCTACAAGGACTTGCTGTGACCACTGACCACCAACCTACACCCTCCAGCTGTGCAGGGGCAGGGTGGTGGTGCTAGACATTGTCTGTAACTGTCCACTGGGTGTGCAGGCTCTAGGGTTTCCCGGGTAGTCCAGGCCAAGGCCAGTCCCCACCTGTGTTTTTCCCAAAGCCACCCTCCCTTGGCCATAAAGCAATCTTATATGGCTGCTACTTCTGCTGGGCTTGGAGATTCCCAGTGGAAGCCTACTGTGAATCTAGGCTGACTGCTACTAGTGCAGGGCCTGGAGCCCCTTAGCAAGAGGTACAGGGGCTGGGGGCTCACTGAGGACAGCTGTTTCTTGTTTGAGATGATTTAGAAAGTTGTAAAGCATGAGCCAAGACCAGCCATTCATATGGAAAAGTCTCTGTTAACAGCTTGAGTAGGCCTATAAGTTGGGTGGGACAGAGTCTCAGGGGATCTCCAGGGTGGGGCAAACAGTGTTTGCCAGGTTGATGGAGTATCAGACATGGCACCTGCCTGTCAGCTCTATGGCTCTGTGGGGAGAGGGCTCAGTAAAGGGACACAGGCCTCTGCCCACATTTCTGTCTGGAAGAAAGCTGTCCCCCAGCTCTTGCCTTGATGCCAGATATTTCAGTTCCTCTCTATATGCCACTAGTGCCTATCAAGCTGTTACCCTGGTGCTAGAAGCTCAGAGGGAGGGAGCCTAAGTAGGTAAGTCTGCATATGTGTTCTTTAAGAGGAACTGCTTGGGGCTCCAGAAGTTTCTTCCACTGAGTCAGTCCTTGCTAGTTTTTGTAGCCAGGAGATATGGGGATTTATCTTCTTGGCACCAGAACCCTGGGCTTGGGGTCTGGTGTGGGGTTAGGACTCTTCACTGCCAAAATATCTCTCCTGAATTTTTATCTATCACACATGGGACCAGCCCATTCCATGTCTCCTCCCTCCTAGCATTCTGAATGGATGTGGTTTCTTTAATTCTATAGTTGTCAGACTTGCACTCAACTCAATTTCTGATGGTTCTGAGTGATGGTTTTTCTATAATTTAGTTGTCATTTTATGAAGTTGTAAGGGGAAGTTAACCATGTTTACTCATGCTTCCATCTTGATCAGACACTCCCAGACTGAATTTCTAATTCTCTTTTTCTCCACTCTATTTCCCCCACAGAATGTGAACCTCATCTGGCTCACACACCCATTATGCAAAGCAAAAATCCTCTTTATAACATCCCTGATAGCTATGAGGGCAACACAGGGTGCTGACAACCAGGGGAGAAACAAGCAGAAAGGGCAGATACCAAATCTTGACGGGTCTACTTTAAAATTTCGCCAGAGCTTGACTCAATCTCCAGAAAAAGGAATGGGAACTCTTTCTTCTACCTCCTCTTCCCTCACCACATGAATTCCTGTTCCCATCCCAGTAAAACTCTTAGCGATATATTTTTGCCAAAATTATATGTCTTAAATGGATTTTTGTGAGCAGGCCAAGAAACCCAATGATCCCATTAAAAGACCACTTTCAAATAAATTGTGTTTCGGGTTCTAAACAGCCAAGTTATAAACTTCAGACACACAGTTCATCAGTATGGTAAAATAATACCTATACATTAAACCAGATTTGAGAAAAATGAGTTAAGTTGCAACTTGTTTGGTTCACAGAATCCTATCAGTCAAGGCAATGGCATTTTCCAACAACAACAACTTCATCAAAGCAAAGACCTCCTTCTCTTTTTAAGCTGTAAAGCCTCTTCCCCTGATATTTGTTCCTCTTACAAAGAACTGCCTGCTCACCCCTTTCTGGACTCAGCTTAGCTTCTTCCTAAAGTGACTTGGGAGGTGTCAGAATCCCACAGACACAATAGCCCTGTTGGGCTTCACTGCAGACTGGTCCGTAACTCTGAGGTTATTGGGGTAAATATTGTGAACTCAGGAATCAACACAGAGCAATGCTGGTCCATTGGTCCTCATTCTACAACATTGTAAAGCCTTCCATACTCTCTCTATGGCCTTCCTCTCAATACCTTGCTATTGAATGTTAAACAAACTGAAATTGATCAGTGATAATGGGGTGGCTTTCCATTTACATTTTCAATAGTAGATTTTCCTCCTCTTTTACCTTTTTTGCTATCCTCTCCTTGTCAAAAAAGAGCAAGAAAAGGAATCAGAGGAGAACTCAGCTTCTTACCTTCAGTCTAAACAAGAAAATGTCTTATTAAAAAACAGGGGAGTGGGCTGGGGAGGAGGAAGATGATATTTAACTTTATTGGGGAGAACGAATCATTGCTGGAAAATGCCTGTGGCTAAATGAGACCATCAAATCAAGAACAGAGCAGCAAACTGTGTGCACAAATATGAAGTAATATCTTTCCACTCTTAGGGAAGCTGACACTCAATTTCAGAACCTTCAGGCAGGCAGTGCTGAGTTTGAAGAAATCACAGCCACCTTCTTGGAACCATTTACAACGCTTCTACTCTGCAATGAAAGCTTAAAAATGCAAATGAAATGGGGTCATATAAAGAAAAATATTCCTGCTAACTGTGCCCTGGGAAAGAAAAAACACCGATAGCTCAGAGGGCAATCTTAAAGTCAATGAAACTCCGCAGTGCTGGGTGATGCTTCATTCTGATGGATAGTATGCGCTGTGCTTCTCCCTCATGAGTTTAGAAGTATTTAAAGAAAAGGGTAAAATCACCCTGTTTAGGAGATTAATTTCCTTTTTGAAAAAATGTCTCCTTTTGTTGTCACTTCTGGTTTGATAGAGAGCAAAACCGGAGCTTATTCTAAATGGTCACTGCTGAAAATTACCAGTGTGGAAGGCTGGGAAAAAATAGCCCTAAGAGGTCAAGTCCTGCCCCTTCTCTCCAAGAATTTTCATGTTTAATATCCAGGAAGCTGTCATAAAGTATTTCTTCACAGGTATAGATTCTAATATGTGCAACATTTATTGAATACTAAATGACAGGGACTGAGCTTAGCACTTTATGTGACTTATGTCACCTTCACAACACCCCTCTCCCCAGACTAACATACATAGTAGGTCCTATTACTTATCCATTTTATAGGTGAGGCAACTGAGGTCAGGGAGACAAACCAACTTGCTCTATGTTACATAGCTGGAAAGTGGCTGGTCTACAGTTCAAGTTTAGGCTGTCAGCTCCAGAGCCCAAAGCTACACAATGTTGTGTGGTCCACAATGTCCTCTTAAAGCCAATGCATTTCAACTTATTCAATAAGCTTCACCGAACTGTAACATTGATATATTTCAGTGTCTTGCTTTGAAATTTCTTTCTTTAAAGACTACATTTTGAATACAAGTTCCTCAGTATTTGGTGAGCAGGCATTCTACATCTAGGACTGAGGGGCAAAGTGGGGACAACCGGCTAACCAAAGGGTGCATGGCACTTCCTGCCTTTGCATGCTTAGGATACAATCAGAACCCCAGACCAAGCCATGACAAGTACCAAAGCTGAAGCTGGGGCATAGAACTGCTGGGCCTAGTCTGCCTACGACTGGGGAAGTTCAGCCTCACCATGTTCAGCTCCTCAAACCAGGCCAACCTGAGTACAGCAAAGGACCACACAATGAAATGGTTTGCAGTTTGGCATTGCAGATGTCACTGTATTTTAACACTTCATTTGTCCCACTTTGGTGGGTGAGCAGCATTATGATACTTCAAATGAAGTATCCAATTTTGCCTGAATGAAACATCCAATTTTACTACAAATTCATTGCGGTCACTGTTATCATTCTAATAACCTTAACTGAAGCTATCAGATATTATTTAGGCTACATGGATAACCTACAGGGAAAGGTTCCTGAGTGGGCTTTCCCTACAGGGAAAGGTTCCTTTGGGCTTTTGAGCTTTCTATTACAGTTGTCTTGAATTCTTTTCTTATTCTTTAATGAAGGCATAACAAATCTACCCTGGGAAAAAAGCGATACATATCATCTTCACTATGTTCCTTACTTTCCAAGTTGTTTCAGCATTTTGGACCTTGAGGAAAAAGGTAAATCTGTTGGCAACTCATTTCCACCTCCAAGACTTCCACCGGCTCTCTGTGAATAGAGGAGACATGAGAACAATGAGATCCAGTATAAAACAGATTTGACCCAGTGCTGTTGAGTGAAAACCTGGAAGGTCATTCCAGAAGACTTTAAGAGTTAGGAAAGGATCAGAAGTCTCACATGAGGAAAAGGGAAATGCAAGTGTTTGGAACTATACACTCTCTAGCAATGAAATTCCAAGGTTGAGGGCAATGGTAGGCTGTGCAGTACATAAAAGCAGTAAGTCAACCCTAACCCTACGGGTCATCCCCCTGATGCCAAATGTCTTAATTTTTGTGGTTGACTTCCTTAGGTCTGAGAATTCTGTATTGGTGGTCACAATTTACCAGCCGTACTGTAGTATTTCTGATTAGTACCTGTAACATTTCTATTTAGAAATGTGTATATTTCTTTTAAACTTGCTAGCTATCCATATCTGGGCAGCAAATCTGAAGTACATGGAAATGCTTGTCAGTATTCTGATTCATTAGGCTATATTTGTAAACCAAGACCCCAAATTTTCATATCTGCTAGGATTAAGTTATAACCCTAGTCTCCCCTGTTATCCTGAGGCTAAGAAGAAAACAAGTGCATCATTTTGGTGTTTAGGAAATATTTTTATCATTAAGTTCCAATTTTCAAAAAACCATGTTCATTGTTGATGGTGGTGGTGGTGTGCAAAATGTATTTACAATAAATTATAAAATATTTATGTTAAAAAAAGAAGAACCTATTTTGATTTGGAAACTAAATTTTTATTGGTGCATTTCAAGGACATCTTCCCAATTTATGACCAGATATTAGAGTCAGGCTACCAATCTCAGCACCTTCTCTAATTCTTCGGAGAAGAGTGTAGCCTGAGCCTGACAAGCATGCAGAGCAATGAGAATGCTTGTACACTACTGGTGGCAACATAAATTAATACAATCATTAGGAAAACAGTTTGGCATTATCTTAACATTTGGTGATGTGTGTACCTACAACTCACAGCTTCCACTCCCCAGTACTTTTCCTAGAGAAATTCTCACACATGGTTACCAGAGGTCATGCATGTGAATGTTCCTAGCAGCAGTGTCTATTAAAAACTAAAAGCAGGAAACAGCCAAATGCTGATCAACAGTAGAAATGATAAATAAACTGTGACATATACACACAAGGGAACACTATGATCTATCGAAAATTAATTAATTCTAGCTGCATGCATCAATGAATCTTATAAGCATAATGAGCTAAAGAAGGAAGTAACAAATGAAAACATATCTTATGATATACTTACCATTCAAAACAATCAAAACCAAACTATGTTGTTTAAGGATGCATAATAGATATTAAAGCTATTAACAACAACAAAAAAAGACAAGGAACGGGACACAAAATCTGGAAAAGAAACATCCCTGGGAGGAGGAGAGAGATGTGATTGAGACTCCTAAGTTATTGGCAATGTTCCAATATTGAACCTGGATGGAGACTAAACACGTACTCAGTTTTTTAAATATTCATTAAACAGTATATATTGCAATGCATATTTGCCATAAAACAAAGTCTTATATTTGAATGATATTTGTGAATACACTCTTGTGTATGTAATACAATATCAAGGACATATGCAGTCTGGCTCAATCTGTGGCATGAAGTAAGCCTCTGTTTCCATGTGGAGTCACTGAAGTACTGAAAGCATTGGCATCAGTCTCTTCTAATTCTGAAATTCCCTTTAGAGCCACCATGAGACTGTCTTGCCCCTGCTCGGCTACCTACAGGTACGGGAAACTCAATAACTCTCATAGCCATCAATTTCTTCTTCTTTTTTAGGGTTGATTTTATAGATATGGAGCCCCTAATTTGTTGGTTTTAACATGTGGTAAAATACACATAATACAAAAATTTACTATCACAACCATTTTTAAGTGTACAGCCCTGTGGCACTAAGTACATTCACATTGTTCCACAATCATCACCACCATCCACCTCCAAAACTATTTCATCTTCCCGGTTAAACAACATCTTTCCATTCTCACTTCTCTCAGCCCCTGGCATCCACCTTTCTACTTTCTGTCTCTCTATAAATTTGGCTACACAGGTATTTCATGTAAGGAGACTAATACATTATTTGTCCTTTTGTGACTAGCTTATTCACTTAGTATGTCTTCAAGATTCATCCAGAAGTTCCTTCTTTTTTAAGGCTGAATAATATTCCATTGTATGAATATGGCCCATTTTGTTTATCCATTCATCTATTGATGGGTACTTGGGTTGCTTCTTCCTTTTGGCTATTGTGAGTAATGTTGCTATGAACATGAGTATAAGCCCATTTCTTCTTTTTTTTAAATTATATTTTATTGATTATGCTATTACAGTTGTCCCATTTTCCCCCTTCATTACCCTCCACCCTGCACACCCCCTCCCACCCACATTCCCCCCTTTAGTTCTTGCCCATGTGTCATAAGTTCTTTAGCTTCTACATTTCCCACACTATTCTTGCCCTCCCCCTGTCTATTTTCTACCCACCATCTATGCTACTTGTTCTATGTACCTTGTCCCCCTCTCTCCTCTTCCCACTCCCCTATTGCTAACCCTCCATGTGATCTCCATTTCTGTGTTTCTGCTCCTGTTGTAGTGGTTTGCTTAG
>PVKU01016793.1:0-13456 GCA_004027475.1 Anoura caudifer | reverse complement strand
ACATTTTATTTATTTATCTTTAGAGGGGAAGGGAAGGAGAGAGGGAGAGAAATATCAATGTGTGGTTGCCTCTCATGCATCCCTTGCCGGGAACTGGCCTGTAACCCAGGCATGTGCCCTGACTGGGAATCGAACCGCGATCCTTTGGTTCACAGGCCCCGCGCTCAATCCACTGAGCTACACAAGCCAGGGCTTGTTTTCTTTTTTTATTCTTCATCCAAGTGAGATGATAAGACACAAGTTACAAAGGGTCCAGAGACAGATAAAAAATGGGGAGCACAGGCTAACCCCAAAAACCCAGAAACTGAGACAAATATCACTTTGCTATCCCACAGAGCTGGCATTTTATTGTGTATGTGTATTATCATTAGCGTGCAATTATTTTTTACCAACTTTATTTTATTAGTATTTTTATTACTCTTCCTTATGTTTAGTTTTCCTCAATTTATTTCCCTGTTTAATTGCATTGCTTGACTGTTTTTCCTTATTCTTACTCTGTATTGTATTTTAATTTTCCTTCTTTTACTTCACCCATGTTCCAATAACACCCAACGCTTGATCAGGTAATTTCTATTCTGTTTATCCAAGTCATTTATTTCTTGTCATATTATTGTTGTTCCAGTACTATTGTAAATAATTGCTGTTACATACAATTGTACATACTACATAGCAACCCTCCAAGATCTTAGCCCACTTCACTTTAACCCTGAGCATTAGTACTGTTGTGGTTAACTCTATTCTTTCTCACACTACATCTATTTTATATAATTTAATCTCACTATATCTCATCATCTAACCTTGCACAAGCACTCTGTTTTCTGGATTCATCTCACAATCATCCTCCCCTCTAACAAGAGCCTTATCTCTCTTTCACCTTTTATAAAAAGTAGCTAATTGGGTGAAATATCACAGTTAATGCTATACTTATCCAAAGAATCTCCTACCTCTTCTCTACTTGCTGGTATTTTAAATACCATAAAATACTCTCCTGCTGTCTTAATCTACTTTGCCTACCCCCTGCCACTGATCACACACAAGATTAGGTGGGAGCTATGAATATCAGTATACCTGATGGAGGAGAAAAAACACCAATAAAGGAACCACCAAAAGGTACAAACCAAAGTACAACAAGAGAGCCCACACAAACAGAAAAGAATGGCAAACCTAGAGCATCCTGTCAGGGAGATCAGACACCATACCACTGAACTTCATAGAATTCCTACCATAGAAGTTCACCCTACAAAGACAGCTAGCAAAGTGAAACATCAGGAAGCACAGAAATAAACAAAAAGAGTCACCTAAAATGGTGAGACAAAAAAAGAACATGCAATCAAAAGGAATGGAAAACTCCCCACTAAAGAGCTAAATGAAATGGAAGTAACCAAATTATCAGCTATAGAATTCAAATTAATGGTTATAAAGATGTTCAAGGAGCTCACAGACAACTACAAGAAACTGAGTGAGAACTATATCAGCATGAAAAAGGAAATACAGACCGATGACTCCCAGCACCATTGGGACAGCCGCACGTCTGAGCTCGCGGGAGCCCGGCGCCAGCAGGACAGCTGAACACCTGAGCTTGCCTGAGCTCGCCTGATTGTTGGCACCCAGCACCATCTGGAAGGGCGCACGACAGAACTCCTGCAACCGTCGGCGCCCGGTGCCACTGGGAAAGCCACACGCCTGAGTTCGCGGGACGCTCAGAACACCTGAGCTCTCGGGACTGTCAGGTCCCGGTGCCCGCAGGACAGTTGCATGCCTGAGCTCACTTGACTGTCCAAGCCCACCATCGGGGATGATCGCATGAGGATTGGAGCACATGTATGAACGCAGGTGGCTGCGAGATCATGGGCACCCACGTACAACTGGGGTAGGCACACGCTTCCTCAGAACCTACACCTGAGGCCCTGGGTGGAGAGGCCCAGGACTACCTCTGAGGACAGTAGTGCAAAGATAACTGAGTGCTGAACAGGGAGAAAAGCGATACTGTAACCCCTAGGCCATTGCAGCCAGCCAGACCAGAAACACCGGTTCGACAAGATTGAAAACAAAAAGAGTTGTTGTTTTTTTATTTTTTATTTTTTATTTTTCTTTTTTCTTGTTGTTTTTTCTTTTTTCTTTTTTAAATTTACTTTTTTCTATTATTTTTCATTATTTTTATCTTTCTTTTACCCCTCAATGCCCTTTGCTTCTCATTACTTATTTCTTGTCTTATTCCTTCTTCCTTTCTTTCCAATTTTATCTCTTCTTCCTTCCTCTTTTTTCCTTTTCTTTTTCTTTCTTCTCTTCTTTCTTCTCTTTCCATTTTCCCTCTTTTCTCTTTTTAAATACCCACAAGTGAGACAAAAACAAAACAAAACAACACCACCAACAACAAAAAATAAAAACCCTGGAACTGTGAAAAAAACAGAGTTGGTCCCAAGGAGGGGGCATTTCAATAGATAAGACAGTGGAACCTATGAACACCAGGATACCTGAAGGAGACAGCACCACTGAATTTCACAGATATTCTACCATAGAAGTTCACACCATAAACCCAGGGAGCCAGAACAGACCAAATTGAAGAAGCTAAGGCTAATAAGAAGAGCCTCAAAAACAATAGGAAGACAAAGAAATGACCCCCATATGGAAGAAAAGGAGGAAGCCCCAGAAAGAATGCTAAATGAAACAGAGGCAACTCAACTGTCAGATTTTGAGTTTGAAACAATGATTGTCAGGAAGCTCCATGAGCTCTCAATGAATTACCAGAAACTACAGGGAAGCTATGATGAACTCACTGCAAATTATATCAACATGAAAAAGGAAATAGAAACTATCAACAAGGGCCAAGAGGAAATGAAGAGTACAATTTCTGAATGGAAGAACACAGTGGAAGGAATGAAAAGCAGAATTGATGAAGCACAAGATCAGATTAGCAAGTTGGAGGACCAAGTAGAAAAACACACACAGAAAGAGCAAGAAAAGGAAAAGAGGCTCAAAAAGAAAGAAGAGGGATTAAGAGAAATGCAAGACAATATGAAATGTAATAATATCCGTATAATAGGGATTCCAGAAGGAGAAGACAAAGAGCAAGGAATAGAAAACCTGTTTGAAAAAGTAATGATGGAAAACTTCCCTAATTTGATGAGAGAAAAAGTCACACAAATCCAGGAAACACAGAGAGTCCCAATCAAGAGAAACTCAAAGAGGCCCACTTACAGACACATCATAATTAAAATGGCAAAATTCCAAGACAAAAAGAGATTCTTAAAGGCAGCAATGGAGAAAAAGGAAGTAACATACAAAGGAGACCCAATAAGGCTAGCAGCTGACTTCTCAATGGAAACGCTACAAGCTAGAAGAGAATGGCAAGAAATATTCCAAGTAATGACAACCAAAGGCCTGCAACCAAGACTACTTTACCCAGCAAGGCTTTCAATCAAGATAAAAGGCCAAATAAGGAGCTTCCCAGACAAAAGAATTCTAAAAGAATACACCTCTGCTAAAGCAGTTCTGCAAGAGATGCTGAAGGGACTGTTTTAAGGAAATGAAGGAAAAGGGAGAGAGAGAGAGAGAGGAACACAGGTATGAAAATGGCAATGAATCACTACCTCTCAATAATAACCTTAAATATAAATGGATTAAATGTTCCAATCAAAAGGCATAGAATAGCTGAATGGATAAGAAAGCATGACCCACACATATGCTGCCTACAAGAGACCCACCTCAGGACAAAAGACCTACACAGACTCAAAGTGAAGGGCTGGAAACAAATTTTCCAAGCAAATGGACAGGAAAAAAAAAAGCCAGGGTAGCAATACTGATATCAGACAAAATAGACTTCAAAAGAAGGGCCATAAAGAGAGACCCAGAAGGTCACTTCATAATACTCAAGGGAAGAATCCAGCAAGAAGACATAAACATTTTAAATGTATATGCACCCAAAATAAGAGCACCTAAATACATCAAGAAAATCTTAGAGGACTTCAAGAAAGATATTGCCAGCAACCCAATTATAGTAGGGGATTTTAACACCCCACTGTCAAAAATGGACAGATCTTCCAAACAGAAAATCAAAAAAGATATTGTGGCATTGAAAAATATTCTGGATGAAATGGACTTAACTGATATATATAGAGCCCTTCATCCCAAAGAAACTAAATACACATTCTTTTCAAATGCACATGGAACATTTTCAACGATAGACCACATGATAGGACACAAAACAAGCCTCAACAAATTCAAGAAAATTGAAATCATACCAAGCATTTTCTCTGACAACAAGGGACTAAAACTAGAAACCAAACGCAAGGGGAAAAACCCAAAATCCTCAAAATCATGGAGATTGAATAACATGCTATTAAACAATTAATGGGCCAAGAATGAAATTAGGAGAGTAATCAAAAAGTTTCTGGAAACAAATGAAAATGAACTCACAATGACCCAAAACTTATGGGACACAGCAAAGGCAGTCCTAGGAGGGAAATTCATAGCAATACAGGCCTACCTAAAAAAGATTGAAACACTTACAACAAACAACTTAACCCTACACGTACAAGAACTTAAGGAGCAAAAACGAAGATAGGCCAGAGCAAGTAGAAGGAAGGAAATGACCAAGATCACAGCAGAATTAAATGACATAGAGACTAAAAGCACAATTCTAAGGATCAATGAATCCAGGAGCTGGTTCTTTGAAAAGATAAACAAAATTGACAAGCCTTTAAGCAGGCTAATCAAGAAAAAAGAGAGAGGACCCAAATAAACACAATCAGAAATGAAAGAGGAGAGATTACAGAGATTAAAACTGACACCACAGAAATACAAAGGATTGTAAGAAATTACTATGAAGAACTGTATGCCAAGAAATTTGAAAACCTAAGTGTAATGGACAAGTTTCTAGAAAAATATAATCTCCCAAAACTCAATGAAGAAGAAGCAGAAAGCCTGAACCAACCAATAACAGCAGATGAAATAGAAGCAATAATAAAAAAAACTCATGACACACAATAGCCCTGGACCAGTTGTTTTCACAGGAGAATTTTACAAAGGACTTAAGGAAGAGCTAATGCCTATCATTCACAGACTATTCCAAAAAATCCAAGGAGATGGAAGATTCCCAAACTCTTTTTATGAAGCCAGCAACATCCTAATCCCCAAACCAAATAAAGACACAACAAAGAAAGAAAACTTCAGGCCCATATAGGTGATGAACATAGATGCTAAAATTCTGAACAAAATATTGGGAAACTGCATCCAACAATGCATTAAAAAGATCATACACCATGACCAAGTGGGGTTCATGCCAGGGATGCAAGGTTGGTTCAGCATTCACAAATAAGTAAATGTAATACATCACATAAAAAAAAAGCAAAGACAAAAATCACATGATCATATCAATAAACATGGAAAAAGCATTTGATAAGGTACAGCACCCATTTATGATAAAGACACTCAGCAAAGTGGGAATAAAGGGAGCATTCCTCAACATAATCAAGGCCCTGTAGGAGAGACCTACAGCATACATCATACTCAATGGGCAAAAACTAAAATCTTTTCCACTAAGATCGGGAACAAGACAAGGTTGTCCACTTTCACCACTTCTATTCAATAGAGTATTGGAAGTCTTAGCCCCAGCAGTTAGACAAGAAAAGGAAATAAAAGTCATCCAAATTGGAAAGCAGGAAACAAAGCTATCAATGTTTGCAGATGGCATGATAGTGTACATAGAAAATCCTATAGACTTGGCCAAAAAGCTGCTCGACCTAATAAATGCATTTGGCCAAACATCAGGATACAAAGTCAATATCCAGAAATCAAAGGCATTTTTGTATACCAACAATGAAAGAGAAGAAGCAGAAGTCAAAGAAAAAATCCCATTCATTATGGCAAAAAGAAAAATAAAATACCTAGGAATAAACCTAACCAAGGAAGTAAAAGATCTATACTCAGAAAACTACAGAACGCTGAAGAAAGAAATCAAGGAGGATACAAATAAATGGAAACGTATGCCGTGTTTGTGGACTGGAAGAATTAACATCATTAAAATGTCTACACTACCCAAAGCAATTTATAGATTCAATGCAATACCTATCAAACTACCAATGGCATATTTCACAGATATAGAACAAACACTTCAAAAATTTATATGGAATCAAAAATGACCTCGAATAGCTGCAGCAATTTTGAGAAACAAGAACAAAGTAGGAGGGATCACAATATCTGATACCAAACTGTATTACAAGGCCACTGTAACCAAAACAGCCTGGTACTGGCATAAAAATAAGCACATGGACCAGTGGAATAGAACAGAGAGTCCAGAAATAAACCCAATTCTCTACGGTCAATTAATATTTGACAAAGGAGGCAGCATCATAAAATGGAGTAAAAATAGCCTCTTCCACAAGTGGTGATGGGAGAACTGGATAGCTACGTGAAAAAAAAAAAAATGAAAATTGAGCACAACTTACACCATACACAAAAATAAACTCAAGGTAGGTAAAAGATTTAAATATAAGCTGTGACACCATTAAAGTCATAGAGGAGAACATAGGCAGGGAAATCTCAGATATTTCATGCAGTAACATTTTTACTGATACATCCCCTAAAGCAAGGGACATAAATGAAAGAATAAATAAATGGGATCTCATCAAAATAAAAAGCTTCTGCACAGCTAAAGAAAACATTATTAAAATAAAAAGAGAGCCAACTGTATGGGAAAACATATTCGCCAATGATACCTCAGACAAGGCTTTAATCTCCAAAATATATAAAGACCTTACAGGACTCCACTCTAAGAAGACAAGCAACCCAATTAAAAAATGGGCAAAGGACTTGAACACACACTTCTCCAAGGAAGACATACAGAGGATCCAGAGACACAGGAAAAGATGCTCAATATCGTGAGCTATCAGAGAGATGCAAATTAAAACCACAATGAGATACCACTTCACACTTGTCCGAACGGCCATCATAAATAAATCAACAAACAACAAGTGTTGGAGAGGTTGTGGAGAAAAGGGGACCCTACTGCACTCTTGGTGGGATTGCGGACTGGTACAACCACTGTGGAAAGCAGTATGGAATTTTCTAAGAAAACTGAAAATGGATCTACCTTTATACCCAGCAATTCCACTGCTAGGACTATATCCTACAAACCCTGAAACACCAATCAAAAAGAATCTATGCACCCGAATGTTCATAGCAGCACAATTTACAGTAGCCAAGTGTTGGAATCAACCTAGGTGCCCATCAGTAAATGAATGGATCAAAAAACTATGGTACAGTTACACAATGGAATTCTATGCAGCAGAAAGAAAGAAGAAGCTCCTACCCTTTGCAACAGCATGGATGGAACTGGAGAGCACTATGCTAAGCGAAACAAGCCAGGCAATGAAAGACAAATACCACATGATCTCACCTTTAACAGGAACCTTATCAACAAAACAAACAAGCATAATATAACCAAAGACACTGAAATTGTGAAGGGGTTGATACTCACCAGAGGAGAGAGGGGAGGGAATTCCGGGGGGAAAGGGGAAGGGTTTAGAGCAAGAAGTATAAAAGACACATGGACAAAAACTAGGGGGGTGTGGAAATGGGAGGGTGTCGGGGAGGGCTGGGGCGATGGGCTGGAATGGGAGCAAAAGATAGAAAACCGTACAAGAACAATAATTAAAATAAATTAAAAATAAAACTAAAAATTGGTCATGTAAAAAAAAAAGGAAATACAAGCTATAAACAAAATCCAAGAAGAAATGAACAATAAAATATCAGAAATAAAAAACACATTAGATGGGATTATAAAGAGGCTGGATGAAGCAGAGGATCAAATTAGCAAGTTAGAGGACAAGGCAGAAAAAGCCTCCCAGATAGAGCAGAGCAAGAAAAGAGATTCAGAAAGAATGAACAGTTGTCAAGGGAACTGCAAGACAATGTGAAATGTAACAATATCCATGTAATAGGGACACCAGAAGGAGAAGAAGAAGAGCAAGGGATAGAAAACCTGTTGAGAAAATAATAATGGAAAACTTCCCTAATTTGATGAGAGAAAAAGTCACACAAATCCAGGAAATGCAGAGGGTCCCAATCAAGAGGACCCAAAGAAGCCCGCTTCAAGACATCTCATAATTAAAATGGCAAAATCCCAAAGCAAAGAGAGAACCTTAAAAGCACCAAGGGAGAAAAAGGAAGTAACGCACAGGGGAGTCCCGATAATGCTAGCAGCTGATTTCCCAATGTAAATGCCCTAAGCCAGAAGAGAATGGCAAAATACGCTCCAAGTAATGAAAGCCAGAGGCCTGCAACCAAGATTACTCTACCCAGCAAGGCTCTCAATTAAAATGGAAAGCCAAATAAAGAGCTTCCCAAACAAAAGAAGTCTAAAAGAATACACTCCCACCAAACGAGCTCTACAAGAGTTGCTTTAAGAAAAGGAAGAGAGTGAGAGAGGGGGGAACACATTTAAAAAATGGCAATGAATAAGTACCTATCACTAATAACCTTAAACATAAATGGATTAAATGCTCCAATCAAAAGACATAGAGTAGCCAAATGGATAAGAAAGCATGACCCACACATATGCTGCCTACAAGACACTCACCTCAGAACAAAAGAACTACACAGACTGAAAGTGAAAGACTGGAAACAAATATTCCAAGCAAACAGACAGGAAAAACAAAAAACCAGGGTAGCAATACTTATATCAGAAAAATAGACTTCAAAAAAAGAGCCATTAAAAAGAGACCAAGAAGGTCACTTCATAATACTGAAGGAAAGA
The DNA here is from genome assembly GCA_004027475.1 of Anoura caudifer. NCBI lineage: Eukaryota > Metazoa > Chordata > Mammalia > Chiroptera > Phyllostomidae > Anoura > Anoura caudifer. The sequence goes on along the minus strand of PVKU01016793.1, from coordinate 4,701 downwards.
ATCATCAAAAAGACATAAACATCATAAATATATATGCACCCAACATGTATTGTAAGTATCTAAGCACCCAATATAGGAGCACCCAAATACATAAACAAAATCTTGGAGGACTTCAAGAAAGATATTAACAGCAAAACAATTATAGTAGGGGATTTTAACACCCCACTGTCAAAAATGGACAGGTCTTCCAAACAAAATATCAAAAAAGATATTGTGGCATTGAAAAATGCCATAGATGAAGTTGACTTAACTGATGAATATAGAGCCCTTCATCCCAAAGAAGCAAAATACACATTCTTTTCAAGTGCACATGGAATATTTTCAAAGATAGACCACATGATAGGTCACAAAACAAGCCACAACACATTCAAGAAAATTGAAATCATATCAAGCATTTTCTCTAACCACAAGGGCCTGAAACATGAAACCAACCTCAACAAAAATACTCAAAAATGCTCAAACTCATGGAGATTGAATAGCATGCTATTAAACAATGAATGGATCAAGAAGAGATTAAGGAGGAAATCAAAAAGTTCCTGGAAACACATTAAAATGAATTCACAATAATCTAAAACTTATTGGACACAGAAAAGGCAGTCCTGAGAGGGAAATTCATAGCAATACAGACCTACCTAAAAAAAATTGAAACATCTCAAGGAAACAACTTAACCCTACACCTACAAGAACTCAAGGAACAACAACAAAAACAGCCCAGAGCAAGTAGAAAGAAGGAAATAACCAAGATCACAGCAGAATTAAATGACATGGAGACTAAAACCACAATTCTAAGGATCAATGAATCCAGGAGCTGGTTCTTTGAAAAGATAAACAAAATTGACAAGCCTTTAAGCAGGCTCATCAAGAAAAGAAGAGAGAGGACCCAAATGAACACAATCATAAATGAAAGAGGAGAGATTACAACTGACACCACAGAAACACAAAGGATTGTAAGCAATTACTATGAAGAACTGTATGCCAAGGAATTTGAAAACCTAGGTGAAATGGACAAATTTATAGAAAAATATATTCTCCCAAAATTGAATGAAGAAGAAGCAGAAAGCCTGAACAGACCAATAACAGCAGATGAAATAGAAGCAGTAATCAAAAACTCCTGCCACACTAAAGCTCTGGACCCGATGGTTTCACAGAACTCCATAAACCATTTAAGGAAGAGCTAACCCCTATCCTTCATAGACTATTCAAAAAAAAAAAAAAAAAGAAAAACAAAAAGATGGAAGACTCCTAAACTCTTTTTATGAGGGCAGCATCATCCTAATCCCATAATCAGATAAAGACACAAGAAAGAATACTACAGGCCAATATAGCTGATGAACATAGACGCTAAAATCCTCAATAAAATATTGGCAAACTGCATCCAACAGTACATTAAAAAGATCATACACCACAACAAGGTGGGATTCATCCCAGAGATGCAAGGATGGTACAACATTCACAAATCGGTAAACGTAATACATCACATAAAAAAAAGCAAAGACAAAAATCACATGATCATATCAATAGATGCGGGAAAAGCATTTGATAAGGTACAACACTGGTTTATGATAAAAACACTCAGCAAAGTGAGAATAGAGGGAGCATTCCTCAACATAATAAAGGCCATATAGGAGAGACCTACAGCCAACATCATACTCAATGGACAAAAACTAAAAACATTCTCACTAAGATCAAGAACAAGACAACATTGTGCACTTTCACCACTCCTATTCAACATAGTATTGGAAGTACTAGCCATAGCAATCAGACAAGAAAAAGAAATAAAAGGTATCCAAATTTGAAAAGAGGAAAGAAAACTGTCATTGTTTGCAGATTACATTACAGTGTACATAGAAAACCATATAGACTCCAGCAAAAAACTACTCGACCAAATAAATGAATTCAGTAAAAGAGCAGGACACAAAGTCAATATTCAGAAATCAAAGGCATCTTTGTATACCTACAATGAAATGTCAGAAACAGAAATCAGGAGGAAAAATCCATTTGATACAGCAAAAAGAAAAATAAAATACCTAAGGATAAACCTAACCAAGGAGGTAAAAGACCTATAGTCAGAAAACTACACAACACTGAGGAAAGAAATTAAGGAAGACACACACAAACAGAAGCATATACTGTGTTCATGAATTGGAAGAATTAACATTATCCAAATGGCCATACTACCCAAAGCGATTTATAGATTCAATGCAATACCTATTAAAGAACCAATGGCATATTTCACAGACATAGAATAACCACTTCAAAAATTTATATGGGAGCATAAATGACTCTGAATGGCTGTGGCAATTTTGAGAAAGAAGAGCAAAGTAGGAGGAATCACAATACCTGATATCAAACTGTATTACAAGGCCACTGTAATCAAAACAGCCTGGTACTGGAATAAGAACAGACACATGGACCAATGGAATAGAATAGAGAACCCCAAAATAAACCCAAGTCTCTATGGTCAATTAATATTTGACAAAAGGGGCAGCAGCATAAAATGGAGCAAGTTATCCCCTTCAACAAATGGTGTTGGAAGAACTGGACAGCTACATGCAAAAAAAAAAAAAAAAGTGAGAATCAAGTACCAACTTACACCATACATAAAAATAAATTCAAGGTGGATAAAAGATTTAAATATAAGTTGTGACACCATTAAAGTCCTAGGGGAGAACATAGGCAGAAAAATCTCAGATATTCCACACAACAATATTTTAACCGATATTTCCTCTAGAGCAAGGGACATAAAGGAAAGAATAAACAAATGGGATCTCATCAAAATAAAAAGCTTCTGTACAGCTAAAGAAAACAGTATTAAAATGAAAAGAGAACCAACCATATGGGAAAACATATTTGTCAATGATACCTCAGACAAGGGTTTGGTCTCCAAACTATATAAAGAATTTACACAACTCCACTCCAAGAAGACAAGCAACCCAGTTAAAAAATGGGCAAAGGACTTGATCGGACACTTGTCCAAGGAGGACATACAGAGAGTCCAGGGACATACGAAAGGCTGTTCAGTATCACTAGCCATCAGAGAGATCCAAATTAAAGCCACAATGAGGTACCAGTTCACACCAGTCAGAATGGCCATCATAAACAAAGCAAGAAAAACCAAATTTTGAAGAGTGTGTGGAGAAAAGGGAACCCTAGTGCACTGTTGGTGAGATTGCAGACTTTTGCAACCACTGTGGAAAACAATATGGAATTTCCTCAGAAAACTAAAAATGGAACTGCCTTTTGACCCAGCAATTCCACTGCTAGGATTATATCCTAGGAACCCTGAAACACCAATGCAAAAGAACCTATGCACCCCGATGATCATAGCAGCACAATTTACAATAGCTAAGTGCTGGAAGCAACCTAGGTGCCATCAGTAAATGAATAGATCAAAAAACTATGGTACATCTACACAACGGAATTCTATGCAGCAGAAAGAAAGAAGGAGCTCCTACCCTTTGCTACAGCATTGATGGAACTGGAGAGCATTATGCCAAGTGAAATAAGCCAGGCAATGAAAGACAAATACCATATGATCTCACCATTAACAGGAACCTAATCAACAAAACGAATAAGCAAGCAAAGTATAGCCAAAGACACTGAAATTGAGAACAGGCTGACAGTGATCCGCAGGGATAGGGCAGGGGACAAAGGGGGAAAAGGGTGAAGGGTTTACAGGAACAATTATAAAGGACATATGGACAGCAATGGGGGGGTGAAATTGGAGGAGGGAGGTGGGGAAGGCTGGAGTGGTGGGGAGGGGTTGGGGGGAGGCAAAAATAAATAAATAAAATTGAAAAAGAAAAAGAACTAACTAAGTGCAGACAAGTAATCTACTAGATGGAGAGTTCAAAACACTGGTTATTAGGATGCTCAGTGAACTTAGGACCTCAAGAGTATAAAAAGACCCAGTCACAAATGTAGTATACAGTAATTGAAATGAATAATTTATGGAGAATTAACAGTAGAGTGGATGAAGCCTAGAATGAAATCAATTATTTGGAATATAAGGAAGCAAAAAACAACCAATGAGAACAGCAAGAAGGAAAAAAGAATTTCAAAAAAGAAGGATAGTATAAGGAGCCTATGGGACAACTTAGCTGTACCAACATTCATGTCATGGGGGTGCTGGAAGGAGAAGAGAGTGAGCAAAAAATTGGAAAACTATTTGGAAAAATAAAGACAGAAAAGTTCCTTACCTTGGTGACATAAATGGACATATAAGCACAAGAAGGACAGAGAGTCTCTAACAAGATGAACCCAAAGAGACCCACACCAAGAAACATCATAATTTAAATGCCAAAAGTTAAAGATGAAGAGAGAATCTAAACAGCAGCAAGAGAACAGCAGTTAGTTACCTACAAGGGAGCTCCCATAAGACTGTCAGTTGCTTTCTCAAAAGAAACTGCAGGCTAGAAGATCTTGGCAAGAAATATTCAAAGTGATGAAAAGCAAGGACCTACAACCAAGATTGCTCTATCCAGCAAAGCCATCATTTAAAATCAAAGGAGAGGTAAAGAGCTTTCCTGGTAAAAAAAAAAAAAAAAAAAAAAAAAAAAAAAAAAAAAAAAAAAAAAAAAAAAAAAAAAAAAAAAAAAAAAAAAAAAAAAAAAAAAAAAAAAAAAAAAAAAAAAAAAAAAAAAAAAAAAAAAAAAAAAAAAAAAAAAAAAAAAAAAAAAAAAAAAAAAAAAAAAAAAAAAA
>PVKU01016792.1:0-13454 GCA_004027475.1 Anoura caudifer | reverse complement strand
AAGCTGTCATTTAGAATGGAAGGGAAGATAAAGTGCTTCTCAGATAAGGTCAAGTTAAAGGAGTTCATCATCACCAAGCCCTTATTATATGAAATGTTAAAGGGACTTATCTAAGAAAAAGAAGATAAAAAATATGAACAGTAAACAGATAGCAAACTCACAGGTATTAACAACCACACGTAAAACAAAAAATCTGAGCAAACCACTACAACAGGGACAGAACCACAGAAATGGAGATCACATGGAGGTTTAGCAACAGGGGTGTGGGAGGAAGAGAGAGGGGGAAAAGGTACAGAGAATAAGTAGCATAGATGGTGGGTAGAAAATAGACAGGGGGAGGGCAAGAGTAGTGTGGGAAATGTAGAAGCTAAAGAACTTATGACACATGGACATGAACTAAAGGGGGGAATGTGGGTGGGAGGGGGTGTGCAGGGTGGAGGGGAATGATGAGGAAACAATGGGACAACTGTAATAGCACAATCAATAAAATATATTTAAAAAATAAAAATAAAAAATGAAAAATACTGTAGTAATTAGTATAGAACACACTAATATGGTATATACTAATTAGTACAGTATTAGCATAGTATACTATACTAATAATATAGTGTACTATGTAATATACTATATTATTAGTATAGCATACTATACTAATATACTATAGTATATATAGTATACTAATACACTATGCTATAATAATCAGTATAGTATGCTATACTAATATACTAATAATACATAATACTGTAGTATTGGTATAGCATACTATAACAATATACTATAATATAATATACTATTAACATAGTATAAATATAGTATATATACTAATATACTATATATAATATACTACTAATATATAGTATATATTAGTATATACTAATATACTATATAGTGTGAATACTATATATAGTATATATAACATATAGTATAGTATACTGTATATATAGTATGCTATAATATACTAATAATATAGTATACTGTACTAATATACTATAGTATTGGTATAACAATAATATACTATACTGTTAGTATAATATAACATTATATAATATTAGTATAGTATAATAATATACTAATATTTTCTTCATTCTAAGATGTGGAACAGGCAAAGAGAAATAATGCACGTTGACCAAGATCACACAGTACGTGACTGAGGTGGAATTCCAAACCATGCAGTCTGAATTCAGAGTCTGTTCCCTAATTCTCATGTCTGAGAGCCGAATTCTATCATTCTCTAGGGGGTTGTCCAACCTTTTGGCATCTTTGGGTCACACCAGAAGAAGAGTGGGAAGAAGAGTGCTCTTGGGACACACACTAAATACACAAACACTACCAAAAACCAATGAGCAAAACAAAGGTTTCAAGTAAATTTAGTTTCGTGTTGGGCCACATTCATAGCCATCCTGGGCTGCACATGGCCCTCAGGCTGCCGGTTGGACATCCTGCTGAGAGTCTTGCCATTCCAAGGGTGGCCTAGCATCATTGCCATCAATTGAGAGTTTGATGAAATGCAGAATCTCAGGCCCCAACCAAAACCTAGTATCCTGGAATCTTTAGTTTAACACAATCTCATGCTGACTCCTGAACACATTGAAGTTTGAGAAGCACCTTTATTGGCATTTTTGCACCAGATTGTGAAAGAGCTCTACTGAGAGATAACAATCTTTCTTGAAGAAGCTTTAAAGGTGTTTTCAAATCTAATTCTCTGCTTTCAAATGTATTTTGACATTTTGATCATGCCATGGTGTTCTTAAATCCCTTTAGAGATTATAATTCTTTGCTCATTTCTTCAATTGTTGCCTGAACGTGGTCCTGTCTCTATTCCTGAATGGGTTTCAGGGAGAGAGCCATCCTGGGACAGTTGACAATGTTCAGAGTCCCGGAGGATGAATAGACCCAGTGCAACAAAAGCAGAACTCATGTGGCAGGGATCACCAGCGGTGTGATCCTTTGCTTCTTAAATGACTGCAATGTTTTCACAGTGCTTCACAGTTTACAATAATTTTACTTACACACAAATATATATTTGATTAACTTGAAGATGACATGCTTCAAATTGTGATATTTACCGAGGACAACCAAGTCTTTTAGGTAGTATTTGTCAAGTTCTAGGTTTGCTCCTCTATCATTTCACTGCCCTTACATAAACTAGCTGACAATGAACTTATTGAAGGGAATTTATGTGTCTGTGGTCTTCAAGGGACTCTTTCACCAGGCAAGGAAAAGCACGCTAAAATCAAAGGAAAGAAAGTTGTGTCTGTCAGTTAGGGAATCTCATATTTTATAGTCATGGTTTATTTCCATTTTTCAGAGTTCAGAACCTTAGATCAAAATTTAGACAAACTATAGGACATATAGGGAATGAGTATATTGCATTAAATAGCATATATTGCTACACTCAGAAAAGAAGTATGCATTTTAGGCTATCTCCAGAGGGGAGTTCAGGGAATATGTACTAGAGACAGGGGTGTCCAACCCGTGGCCCATGGGCTGCATGTGGCTGAGGATGGTTGTGAATGCGGCCCAACACAAAATTGTAAATTTACTTAAAACATTATGAGATATCTTTGTGATTATGTGTCACAATGTATTTGATTTATGGCCCAAGACAACTCTTCTTCTTCCAGTGTGGCCCAGAAATGCCAAAAGGTTGGACAACACTGGCAGGGCCAAGAGGACTGTTTTGTCAATTAGTGAGGTGACTTCTTACAGACATTAGTTAGGGACTTCTGTGGTACAAACTGAAATGCTTGTTTTTTGAAACAAGCATTTACCAAGTTTATCCTGACCAGAGGTTAATAGAGTGAGACAAGCCTATCCTTGAACCTAGTTCCTCTTCTTATTCACTTCATGGCCTTAGTAGGTTGCTTAATGTTCCTAAGCTTCCATTTCATTCTGTAAACACGGGGATCCTAAGAGCTTAGACTTCCTAGGTTTATTGTGAGCATGGCATGGAATTGAATGCCCCCTGTCTGGCATGTGGCAAGATCTCATTAAATCCATTCAGCATCTCATCCTGAGCAGCTACATGGTGGCAGGTCCAAGCACTATAATCATAAGACAAAACACTAGCAGAGACCTTGGGCATTATTGACACAATCACACAAGCAAATGTGCAACTGCTCAGAACTTATAACAGGATTTGACCTACTAACAATGATTTTGTTGGAATTAGCAAGACAGCCTCAGATACCGCAGAATTTACTGCAGGTAGGGAAGCTACCGAAGGGAAAGGTGGAAGGAGGTACCTGGAACCCAATATTCACATGTGAGCTCAAGCTATTTCTTTTGTGGAAAATTTTCTTGTTTGTGAGTTAGGCATCTGAGCTATGACCACATAATAAAGGAAGCCTAGGTTTTTGCCAGAACACTTGTGCAATTTAAAGATGGGGTGTGTCTCCTGATGACTGCATTTCAGATGTGTGGGAAGGGAGAAGTGACTGATCTCCAATTGTTACCTACCCCTCAAAGAAAAGAACATTTTTATTATGTCTGCTTTTTCTGAGGATATAATGTGGTGGCTAACCTCGTTCTTTTTGTGTGAGTATGATTTCTTTTTCCAATAGAAATGAGGACAGGAAGACTGCCCTTCTGAACCTCCTCTCCGTCAAAGGACTTCTAGGGATTTTCAGCATGTGGAAGGAGATCAGAAAGTCTCTGCGGAACTTCTGCCAAGCTGCTGAAGTCAGAGGCTCTTCCCACACTCCCCTGGGTCTCATCAATTCTTATCAAAGATCCAGGGGTGGCAGCAGCTGCCTTTTCGCTTCAGAAAAAGGAAGCGACCAGAACACGGGAAAAGAAAACTAACACTGGGAAGCACGAGGCTCCTATCAGATGTCAGCTTTTCTGTCTGAACCACCAAAGAGGCTTAGGTTTGTGAGGAGGAGGGTGTCAGAACAAGTGTCGCCCCACTCAGTGGGTGCCAGGGACAGGAACGTTTGATTCTGTGCACACTATGCAAAAGTCAGTGGTTGGGACCCAGAAGTTAAGGGGAATATGTTGGGTCAAATTTGCAAACCACTTGACCTTCCTCAGTTCTGTCTTTAAAACCTTGTCCCATTCATTCAGCTTGTTAGGTGCCTGCCTGACTAACAAAGCCCAGCCTCCTGTCTCTGTATACTGAAGGCTTCTTGGAGGGCTTACAAAGCATTTTGAAGAGTTAAATGTAAATGAATCAGGAACACATGGATTCAATTTCCTTGGAAATTCACATGTGCTTGGAAATGAAGGGGGGCAGTGTCTGGCCAAATGTGCTTTGATTTATCTGACCCCAAAATATACCCCTCCCCGCTCCTTTCCTCCTCTCAAAATCATTCAAAACTTTGCTTAACGTCAAACCATGGCTGGGTTCTTGAGACCCTTGAAACCTGGAGTGGTTTGAGTTCTTGGAATGCTCCACTGAGTTAAAAAGGACGTTCAAGGGAGCCTTATTCCAGAAGCCCCCCCTCGCCCTGCCCCTGTTCCCGCACACACACACACACACCCCAACTAAAGGATCTCACATGGTTTTCTTCTCTTTAATGGGGTTAAATTAAGGCAAGGATGTGATGATGTTAGTTCAATCACAAAGCTAACCACCTACTGCAATCCATGGAAACCTTTGCTTCCTGCAGTGAACATTCTCATTCACAGGACATAGCCCTACAAATCATTCCTGCCAGTGGAAATCAGGTTTGCTTTTTCTAGGAAACCACCACTTGGATGAAGGGGTAGAATTATGTAACCATCATCATCATCATCATCAATCATCATCATCATCATCATCTCCATCATCATCATTATCATCATATACATACCATTTGCTCAGTGCCTGAGAGGTTCAGAACACCTTTTAAAATAATGACCACGTTTCCTAGCCATGACTGCCTTTGTATATGAGCGTTAAAGATGGGCCGGTTTGGATCCTAGTTAAGGCTGTCAGAAGAGAGAGCCTGTGGTGCAGGAGCTGGGGGCTGGAGAGGAATAAGAAGCCTTTTGAGTCTCATAGGTTTGATTAAGGATGCTTTAGACTCAGCTCCCTTCTGGCTCCCTTCTTTCTAGGCATTTCTGAGTGACTAGAGAAAAGAAACTGAACTTTTAATATTGAAGTCTCATCACAGACAGGGATCAGACTGTTGCTTGTCAGAGACTAATATTGCCTGCAGTCATCACTGGGATAATCAAGAAGCAGCTAGGTAAAACATCCATGCTTTTTTTGGTCCCTTGTCCGCACTAATTGGTTTTGCCCGGTCCTTTTGCTCTCTCTTAGGCCAATTGGAGATCATTACTTATTGAGGTCCTTTTCCTGGCTCACTTTCTCCCTACCCACCTGGCTAGTGTTTTTTCTTGGTGTCTTTCATGAAGATTTCTTCTATTATTGGTGACTTTGTCCTGCGAGAACTACCTGAGGAAGCCTTTTAATGATGTTGATGACGGAGGGAGGGCACAGCAGGAAGGTGGTTTGGGCTACTTCTGGCAAACTCTGCCAGGGCCTCAAGGACTATCCTCAGCTTTCCTTGCCATGCCTCAGCCATGCTCTCTCCTTCCTCTTCTTGACATTTTTCTCTTCTAGACTCTCTGCTCCCAGCACCTTGGATGACTGGCACCTAGACTCCTTCAAGTTCTGTCTTATGTGAAACGAGACTCTCAGACTCCCCCAACTTTTGCCTGTGATATATATTCCTGTTTTTTCCTTTATGACATATCATAATCTACATGGTTGTTTATTTGTTTACTTGTCTATGGTCTTTCGCTCCTGCTAGGACTAAAAACTCTTGTGGTTAGGGATAGCCTCCAACTCAGGCATCACCATTTTTCCAATGCCTAGGAAAAACCTGGCCTATCATGGCTGATTGATAAAAAAAAATACTGATTGATGAATTATCCTAGTGAGCAGACCAAATGTCAAAGGTAGTATCTTTTGAAGGACTGTGGGGCCAGAAACCAATCTCCGTAATGAGCAGGAAGGATCCTCATACATTTTTTTAAATGACAGAGTACCTTAGCAGCCATTTTTATGCATGTAAAATAAGTAGGTATCCAATTCTAAGAAAGCAATATTTGTACACTGGCCATTGTTAACCATATTCTCTGTGAGATGCTGGGATAAAGCATGGGACATGACAAGAGTCCCTTCATAGCCAGTGAAGAAGTTACGTGTCTTCCAAGTCTGATGAGAGTGACCAGACTGGAAGTGTTCAAACAGTACCAACTGCAATGATGGGAAATTCCTATAGGAAGACATGAGTACAAGTCATATCAAACAAGCTTTTATTGAATTTTAGAGGAGTGTGTTATGAACAGAATTAGCTTGTTATTTAATCAGTAACTATTTCTCTACCCTAGATAAGTACATAAGAAGGGTTAAAGTTCTCAAAGATAATTAAAAAATAAGTTTTCTCCCCTTTGGGTATGTAAAAAGATAAAGGTCAATAAAATCAAGAAAAATAAGAAACAAGATGGGCAGAAGGTTATTTCACCACTGAAAATATAAGTCATAAATTCTTTGATATCGTGCTAAAGTTGGTTGTAAGTTTTGTTCTGATTTTCCTAGCAGCCAGTGTAATGAGCAAAATATGATTTAGTATGTGATTTATAGGCAGGGCCAGCTACATAATTTGCCGGCCCTGTGCAAAATGAAAATGTGGGGGCCTGTATTCAAATGCAGGAAAAATACCATTAAATGTAATAAAACATGAAACTTGTTTTTTTTTTTCACGCTCTCACTCTAGACCTGTTACGGTAGTTTTTATTTGTTATTTAACGGCTCACTCCCCCGGGCACGGGGACACTGGCTAGGAGAGCAACCTCTCAGCAGGCACCTGGAGTGTGCGTGTGACCTGCTTGGCTCGGGAGGCCCACCTGCGGCTGGGCTCTCCTTCCTGCAGCCCCCAGACCTACATACTATGCCCTCTCCGGGGGCGAGGATGTCTGTCTGCCCTCTCCACTGTCTGCTACCCAACCCAACAAGAATAGCCAACCCCCAAAAGATCAAAAATTCTTTGCCTCACTGTGATTGCTACCTGGGTTGGGGATGAGCAACAGGCTTGCCCCACCAAACAAATGGTGCTGCAAGCCCAGGACAGAGGCCATACCCTGTCCTGAGACACCACAGGGTCTGCACTGCCCAACCTGGCCCCTCCCCATGGCCCCTGCCTGTGCAGAGTGCTCACTGTCCTAGCACAGAGAGGCCGAGCAGTGCCTGGGGTGCTAAGGGCCAGGGGGCATCAGCAGCATCTGAGTGAGGCTGCAGAGGCAGAGGTCAGGCGTGGACAGTGGGCAGCCAGGAGCTCATCATCCCAGTGAGGCAGGCAGATGGTGGGAGGAGGAGCTGCCCGTGGCCTGAAGCTCCGAGCCTGGTGCTCACTCCATCATCCCAAGGTCCTTTACATACAGAATACAAACTTAAAAATAAAACTATTAAGAATTTCAGAGAAGCTACTGAAGAACACTAAACTCCAAGCAAGGAACCTTTTTGAGGATGGGGTCTTGTGGAATTGCACAAGTCATGAGAAGTCAACCCTCCTTATAGGATTTGTAAGTTAAAAAAAAACAAAACAAAGCAAAGCACTTCGGTTGCCCAAAAGAAACACATCTGACCTTGATGCTGAGAACTGGAAGCTCAGAGATCTTACTCCTAGAGGTGTGCGTGAAGAAAGCACTGCGGTGTAATAGGCAGTGCTCTTAGGCCCTTTCATGTATGCCATAAAACTACCATTTTAAAGTGCTTGTTATGGAGCCTCATAGTATTTACTTTCTAGTAGGAAGAGTAGAAAATACACACATAAATAAACGAAAAATCCCCAGACGGTGATCCACAACCTGTAGGAGATGCTGGACTCCTGTGCTGGCCTCTGGTACCACCTTTTCTTACCTGCACCTGCCCAGCCATCGCCCGCTCAACACCTTTCCGGTTTTTATATTTCAGCTCAAAGTCTCCTCTCTGCAGGATGGCTTCAACATTCTCCAGACTAGATGAGGTCCCTTTTGTACTTCTTATAGTCCCCTCTTCTTGAACTTCATAGCACTCTACACAGAGTGTGTAATTATGAATTTGTCTATATTGTTATCTAATTATGGTCTGCTCACCGCCGGCTAGACCGCAGGCTCAGGACAGCAGCACACTCTGCCCTGCCCCCATTACACGTTAGCAGGGACTACCTCAGTTATCCTAGCAGGTGTGGAAGCTGCATCTCCCTGCAGCGGGCAAATTCAGTGAACATGCAGTAAGCATACACTTACTCTGTGCCGGACATATCGCTGAATCCTGGGAATAACATAACAAGCTACACTCTTGACCCGCGTCCTCAGAGGGGACTCTGTTTCTCTCTAAACCTGCCTGTTGTTGATGTTTGCTTGTGACCCCTCTGCTCTAGTCACACACGTCATTTGTTGTGTCTTGAACATAGTCCCCCTATCCCCGCTGCAATACTTTTGATCAAAATATAGCTTTCCAGATATTTCTGGTTTTCCTTTTTGTTTTCTCAAAGTTTAGGTTGGATTCCATGTTATAGAAGATTTCTAGGAATCCCCAAAGCAAATTTTTCTCTTCTGTGGTTACAGATTTTAACAGGTTCATGGCATCTCGGTTTAAGACTTCATTTCCCAGGCTCCCTTGCAGCAGGTGTGTGCATGTCCTCCATCCTTGCCAGTGAGTAGGAGAGATGGCTGCAACTTTTGTGTTATGTACTTAAAAGGAAATTGTTTGCTCTCCCCTTCAGAAATGTGGACAATTATGGTGGGAACCCAGCTTCAGCCATGCAGGCAAAAAAATGAATCCTCAAGAGAGAACAGAAAAATGAGGTTAAGTTAGAATATGGTTGTCCTACAGCTTTGTCTCCTAGGCTTCTGGACTCTGGTGAACTAGGAAAAAAGCTTACATCTTACTTAGGGTATTGAATTTTGGGGTCCCTTTGTTCTGGTGGCTAAATCTGTACCCAAAGTAACACATATGTTTACATAGAAGTTTCAACTGGAAATAATCAAATCTAAACCCCTTGGGGTAGGCAAAATGCTCTCCCCCTCTAGAAATATCCATGCCCTAATCCTTGGAACTTGTGGATTTGTTAGCCTACATGCAAAAAGGGCCTTTGAGATGTGATTAAGATTATGGCCCTTAAAGCAGGGAGATTTACTTGGTTTATTTGGGCATGCACAATCTAATCCCACAAGCCCTTTGAAGCCAAGAATTCACTCTGTCCGGAAGCGGAGGAGATGTGACAAAAGGGAAAGTTGGAAGGTTCCAAAGTGGGAAGGGCCAATGTGCCACTGTTGGAACACGGACGGGGGTGGGGGGGGCAAAGTGACGAGGAATGCCAGCCTGAAGGAGCTGTGCGTGAGGAGCTCCAGGCTGGGACAGCAACCTTAGTTCCATAGCACAAGGAACTGAATTCTGCCAAGAACTTGAATTTGCTCGGAAATGTAGTCTCTTCTGAAGCCTCCAGAAAAAATGCCAGGCCTGCCAACACCTCCACTTCAGCCCGGTGAGACTTAGAGCCGTGGAACTAGCCGGGGCCTACCCGAACCGATTTCAGATTTCTGACCTGGAGGACTGCGAGATAATGCATCGTGTTGCTTTACACCGATAAATGTGAGGTCATTTACTGTGATGTTGTATGAGTCTCCTAGGGCTAACTTAACAAATGATTGCATCTCCTAGGATTGGACAGAGGATTTTATTGGTAAAATGATGAGCTTTATGAGCTCTGTTCTCCTCCCAACCTCCAAATAAGAATTTGACTAACTCTAAGCACAAGTATAAGCTTTTTGCCTGTTTCGTCTTCCATTCATAACACTGGATCTTTGGATATAGTTATTTCAAATCCTTTACTCTTAGATTTGAACTTCACTTTTTTCAAAGTAGTAAAATGATTGAGAGGGAGGAAAGCATCTTTAATTTTTTTTTTTTACCAAACTTTCTAACCTAACAATCTTATTTAGTAAGAAAATCATCAACTTCACTATTGCAGAGCAGGATAACCAATAAAAACCCCACAGTTGTTTCTCTTGAAAGGGCTGACTATGTAGAGACAATTGGCTAAGAAGTTATTTATCTATGTAACTGGTAATCCAAGAAATGAATGGTTCTCTGCGGTCTGTGAGCTGCTGGAGCAAATTAATCAAACTCAAGGAGGAGCTTATTGGAACCTGTGAGCTACAGCTGGTTGGTCAGACGCACAGGTGACAACCTAAGATGCCAACTGGCATCTGAATTGGTGGGGGTGGGAGTGGGAAGTCTTGTAGAACAGAACCCTTAACCTGTGGAATCTGGTGTTGTCTCTGGGTAGCTAGTGTTCAAATTGAATTGAATTCTCGGACACCCTGTTGGTTTTAGAGAATTGCTTGGTGGTGTGGGAAACAACCTCCACACATTCGGTGACCAGAAACGAAGTGTTTTGTGTGAGTAGTGAAGGAGACTCAAAGGAAAGGAAGACAAAGGGAAGAGCTGGGGCTTTCTCTGGGCGGAAGGGGCAAGACCGAGGTTTTTCCGTTACACATCCCCTCTGCACTGTCTCCCTTCTCTCAACTGGCCCCTGGTCCGTTGTTCATCCTCCAAAGGCTAACTCAGAAGATCCTTTGTGAGCTCTCGCCAGCCTGCCGGTCTTTCTACTCATTTATAATCTGCCACTCTCCTGAGAACACCCAGGGTTTCTGCCCTTCCCTTTTCCCATGGCAAGCTCTTCAGACGTTCTCTTCTCTACTTGAAGGTCCAAAGTCATCCCCATTCCCCACCCACTGCTTTGATCTCCACACCTCTTGCTCATAAATTCTTCTTTGTTCTCCAAATCTCGGTTCTTCTGATACTGTCTTTGCCCTCCGTCCTTGCCCCAGATCATTTGTGTACATTCTGTATCTTGACAGTTTACCTATATGCTCACCTGGTATATGAAATCAGAATTATTCGCTCACTGCCTGAGGGCTCTTACAGACCCTGAGGAACTTCCCAGCTGGGTTGCTGTAAATTCATCGTTTTTATCACCAAATCTTACAGTAGTACCTTCACATGTAGTAGATGTTTGATAAATATTGAATTAGTAGATAAGCAGGTAAAACAAAACGTGACATAATATTTTTACACTTCTCTAATTATAGACTTACACCAAGTTGGCTACAAATGCCAGCCTGTTGGGGAAAAAATCAGGATCAAGCCTATTATGGCCTATTACTTATCTTCCTCTATAGTTTCCAAGTTCTTTTAAAGAGGAATTAGCAGTTCTTTAATACATAAGCACTGTAATCCCCTTTCCAAAAAAGCCAGAGGTCATCTGGAAATAGAATGGTTGAGCAGGGATTAAACCGTAAGAATAGGGAAACTTTGGTGAAGTTAACTGGATCACTGCTTCTATGTCCTTGTTAAATATGCTTTCTGGACCATGACAAGAAAGCCCTGGGGCCAGGGGAGGGGCTGTGGGGGCAGGGGAGGGCAGGTCATGGGTTGAAGAGGTTAAGGGGGAAGGAAGATTTATTGATTGATAATAATCAGCTCATACTGTGCTTCTCTCATTCCGGTTGCATCCCTTACAGCCTTCAATCCAATAACCTTTATTAGTGAGAGGCAAGAATCCCACGTCCCCAAATTGTCTGATGCTTATTCTTGTTACATAGTTGCCTTACTTGGCTCTCTAAACTCTGGCAATCCCCATGTGAGTCAAAAATCCCCACAGTGTTTGACAGGAGTGGAGAGCACTTAAACGCTCTTGAAGAATACATGGTGATATGAAATATCAGATGCTGTTCTGGAATTAACCGTGCGCCTCTGCCAGAAGAGATGTTTACCTACTGCCGTGAATTTCCCCTCCGTCTGTGAATGGAAATGTCCTATAAAAGCCACCAAAGTCATTTCTCTAGCTTTACCGTCTTACCAGGGTGGACTGGAGGAGAGTGAGGGAGTATCATATAGATAGTGGCCTGGGCTTACGTCTTGGTGAATCTCAGGACACCTCGGTCAAAGAACAGAGGCACCGCAGGCCTGAGCGCTTCATGTAACATATTTCATCGCTCTCCCGAGCGGAGGCTGTGAGATGCCAGGACAGGAAGCGTGCCTGCCTGATGACTAACGTGTATTTATTTACATTTAGTTTGGTCAATCTTGTTGGGTTCGCTGAAGTCCTCTGCATCATTAAATAGATCTTCCTCTTTTTTTTTTTTTGTTACCCTCTTTTGACTGGGCGGGTATAAAAAAAGCTAAAGAATTTGGTATACCAAACAATCCTGTTCTGTTCTAAGGAGAGAATGAAGAGTTACTAGGCACTTATTATGCACCAGGCACTATGCTTAAGATTTGTATGTTATTTTTTCAGTGTTTTAAATCATTTTTATTGTTCAGTTACAGTTGACATACAGTATTATATTAGTTTCAGGTGTACACCCCAGTGGTTAGACATTATGTAACTTACTAAGTGATCATCCCGGTAAATCTCATACCCATCTGACACTATATGTAATCATTAGAACATTATTGACTATATTCTCTGTGCTGTACTGTACTTTCTATTTTATACACATGTAAAATGAACATTAAAATGTAAACAATGTATTTTTAAAAGTTTCTTTATAAGGCAAGTATTATTCAGTCCATTTAAGAGACAAAGGACCTGAAACTAAAAGATGCTAAGTCACTTGCTCAAGGCCTTCTGTCCAGTACCCATGAGAAGCTAAATGAAAGTATCTTCTAATCGCACGAAAAATTTATCAAAGTTTTTGCCACCATCAAAATGAGAAATCTTGCAGGAAATGTCAAAGACAGTGAAAAATATAGAGAGAATGGAAAGAAGTACTGAAACTTAAAAAAAAAATTATTACAAAAAATTAAGCCATTCTTCTAGATACAGAACAGCAGTGAATTTTGCATTCAGGGGTGAGAGGCAGAGAAAGAAGAAGAAGAGAAAGGAGAAAGATGGAGAAGCAGGAATGGTCCCATGACGGGAACTTTTCTGAATCCATGCACTCAGGGGATTACCAAAGCCGAATATTTTTGAAATGCTCTCTGAGAACAAATAGAAGAAAAATGCTTCCTTCCCTCACTTAAAATTAAATAGAACATAGTCAATAAAACCAAATGATGCTTTTCTGTCTGCTCTTCCCTGATTACACTTTTATAAAGTGAAACAACATCCTTATGCGGATGGTTTCAATATATCCAATTCTATGGTGGTTATTATATATAATCTCCTTTATATCATTTCCTTATTGTTGGGTCCACAGCTTCCAAGTCCAGCTTCTTAAGGTGTTCCTAGCTCGTCTTGAACTTCCATGCACTTGCCTCAAGATCAGTGTGACCACATTTCATTTCACAGATATAGTTCGGCAGGGTATTAACAAATACACAGAAGCTATGATTATTTATGCTTGGAAAACATAAGGCTTAGCAAAGTTAAACAGTTTTTATTTTTTCCCCTTGATTAGTAAATGATGTAAATTCTCAGTGCCCATTCTGAAATTTTACCTGCAGGACTTCTTAAATACTTTTTTAAAAATAT
>PVKU01016791.1:0-13484 GCA_004027475.1 Anoura caudifer | reverse complement strand
CATGAATGTGGGACCACCTGGTCAGCCGGCCGCCTTGTGCGGCCTCACTGGGCCTGCACAGTTGCCACCCCATGCCCGGGGTCTGCCAGCCGCCGCCTGTGCACCTGGGGTCTGCTAGCTGCTGCTGCCTGTGTGCCCGGTCCGCACCTCCAATTTTCCTGCCGCGACTCCGCCCCTCTTACTGGTCTGGATGAATGGTTGTTGGACTTCTGAACGGTTCAATTTTCTATGAGTTCTGGTTGTTTTATTGTTTCTAAATCTTTGTTGTCCTTAATTTTGGTTGTGAGAGGAGGCACAGTGTGTCCGCCTATTCCTCCATCTTGGCCGGAAGTCCTGCTTCTTCATTCTTTTCTGTCTGGTTGTTTCTTTCTTCCTTCTGGTCCACTCCATTGATTCGAGTCCCAGTTTTCCTCCCATCACTATTGGTTCCCTGAATGTTTTCCTTCATTTCACTTATTGTAGCCTTCATTTGTTCATCTAATTTGTGACCAAAATCAACCAATTTTGTGAGCTTCATAATCACCAGTGCTTTGAACTGTGCATCTGATAGGTTGGCTACAAGTGCTTTGAGCTGTGTATCTGATAGGTTGGCTATCTCTTGGTCACTTAGATGAATTAGCTCTGGGGCTTTAATCTGTTCTCCCGTTTGAGCCATTTTTGGTTTTTGTTTTTTTTTTTCGGGGGGTCGGATCGCAGCTGTTACGTAATGAAGGGCGGAGCCTTAGGTGTTCACCAGGGCGGGGAAACCCAGTTTGCTGGGTTGTGATGCTGGATGTGGGGGCAGTTTCCGAGAGGGAACAATGGCGCTTGCTCCACTCTCTCTCAAATTCCAGTCCCTTCCGCCACTTTCCCCAAGCAAATTTGTCCCTTCTGGTGCTGATTTCCATGTGTGTGGACTTGTGTACACTCTAGGACCCTGTGGGTCTCTAACAAACTCTGCTGTGAGGCTGCGATTCTCTCCCGGCACCTCAACCCCCACAAGTGTTTTCAATCGGTACTTTTAGGCTTTATTTCCCGGCGCTGGGGCCCTGCGTTGCGCAGTCTGTATAGCTGCCTATTTTCGCCTGGTTTATCTGTGCGTGAATGTGTGACCATGGTCAGACACCTTGTGCGCCTCGCTTGGTCTGCTCATTGCCTCCCTGCACTCGGTAACTGCCACCTATGCACCTGGGGTGTGCCAACCACCGCCTGTGAGCCTGAGGCCACTGCTTTTTCCTGCTGCGACACCTCTCCGCTGGTCGCTGACTCTGCCCCTCTTACCAGTCTGGGTGAATTGTCAGACTTCCGTACAATTCAATTTTCTATCTGTTCTGGTTCAGTTTTTTTTTGGTTCTATGTTTTTGTTGTCCTTAATCTTGGTTCCGAGAGTAGGCACAATGTGTCCACCTATGCCTCCATCTTGGCCGGAAGTCTGATTCCATGTATTTAAAACTCCCTTCTCGAGTGCTGACACCTCTTTCTGGCAAGCTTCAGTTTCTTCTTTGCAACGCCACTCCTTCTTCCGGGGCTATATGACAGCCATCTAGCTTCCCAGTAACTAGGGAGATGAGGGGAAGTTCCCTTGGAGGCAAGCGGACATCAGGTTGGATCAGAATGAATGCCTGAGGATTTCTGGCTGCACCTATGAAGCAGTCTGGCAGGCACCGGGGTTTTCCTTTTCCAAGATGGTGGCACGGATTCTCTGAGTCTCAATTTAATTTTTAAAATATCAACTGTAAGTTTCATCATCGTTCCTTTGAACGCACCCTACCTTTCCTCAACTCTGGCCATTTTAAATATTTTCTCTTTGTCTTGGTTTCTAGAAGTTTGATTATTAAATGCTAAGGTTGGTTTTCTTTGTATTTATCTTGCTCACAGATTTTTAGCCTTTGTGTGACTTTGGTCAGTTTAGAAAAAAATTTGGACATTATCTCTTCAAATACTTTCTACTTCATCTTTTCTTCTTGTTCTTAGACTCTAGATCTTTTCATTATATCTATCTCTCAATGCTCTTTCAATTTTCTATCCTTTATTTTCTGTGTATTCTTTTGGATATTTTCTATTGACTGACTTTTCAGTTCATTAATCCTCTCTTCTGCTGTGTCTCATATGGTATTAATCCCATTCATTACATTTCTAACTTTAGGTATTGTATTTTTTAGTTTTGGGATTCCATTTGACCCTTTTTTATACATTCCAGTTTTCCAGTGAGATTCATCTTCTAAATTTATTTTTTAATATATTAACATAATTTATAAAGTCCTGATATCTCAAAACATGTTAACTATCTTTATTTTTAATATATTTAAATTTTAATTGAGTTTTATTATGCTAAATATATATAATATAAAATTTACCATTTTAAATATATAGTTCTGTAGCACTAAATACATTCACACTGTTTTGCAACCATAACCACCATCCATATCCAGAATATTTTCATCATCCCAAACAGAAACTTTGTATTTATTGAACAATAACTCCCCATTACTCTCTGGCAACAACCCTTTAATCCTTTAATGGCATCGAGATATAATTGACATGTAACACTGTGTATGTTTAAGGTGTAAAATATGATGATTTGATACTTGTACATATATACTGTGAAATGTTTACCACAATAAGGTTAGTTAACATCCTTCACTTCGCATAACTGCCATTTTGTCGTTGTTATGGTGAGAAGATTAAGTTCTACTCTCAAAGCAACTTTCAAATACACAATATGATATTGTTAAGTATAGTCACCATGCTGTATCTTAGATCCCTGGAATTTATTCATCTTATAAGTTAAAGTTAGTATTCTTTGACTGACATTTCCCTATTTCCTCAACCCCTGGTAGCCACCATTCTACTGTTTCTGTGAGTTTGATGTTTTTAGATTCCACATATAAGTGATATCATACAGTATTTGTCTTTCTCTATTTAACTTAAATGCTTCAATAAACATAAGCATACAAATATTTCTTTGAGATAGTGACTTTATCTCCTTTGATACATTCCTAAATGTGGGAGCTGTCGGTTCTATTTTTAAGTTTTTGAGGAACCTCATACTGAGTATAGCCACATACTCAGTAGTGGCTATATCAATTTACATTTCCACCAACAGTGAATGAGAATTCCTCTTT
The DNA here is from genome assembly GCA_004027475.1 of Anoura caudifer. Taxonomy (NCBI): domain Eukaryota; kingdom Metazoa; phylum Chordata; class Mammalia; order Chiroptera; family Phyllostomidae; genus Anoura; species Anoura caudifer. The sequence continues at coordinate 10,380 of PVKU01016791.1, read as the reverse complement.
CTCCACATCCTTGCCAGAATTTGTTATCTCTTGTTTTATTTATTTATTTTTGATAATAGCTATTCTAACAGGGGTCAAATGATATCATATTGTGGTTTTGATTAGCATTTCCCTGATGATTAGTAATGTTGAGAACCTTTTCACGTATTTGTTGGCCATATGTATGTCTTTGGAAAAATGTCTACTCAAGCCCTCTGTCTATTTTTAATTAAATTGTCTGCATTTCTGTTATTGAGTTGCATGATCCTTATATACTTTGGATATTATTATTTATTTATTTACTTAATTGTTGTTCAAGTACAGTTGTCTCCATTTTCCCCCCTCCATCCCCCTACCCCGTCCATCCCTGCCTCCCACCTTCGATCCTACCTCCTTTGCCTTTGTCCATGTATCCTCTATACATGTTTCTTGATGACTCTTCCCCTATTTTCCCCTAGTAACCCTTCTCCAATCCCCTCTGGTTACTGTCAGTTTATTCTGTATTTCAATGTCTTTGGTTATATTTTGCTTGCTTGTTTGTTTTGTTGATTAGGTTCCACTTATAGATGAGATCATGTGGTATTTGTCTTTCACCAGTTATTAGATATATGGTTTAAAAATAGTTTCTTCCATTCCATAGGTTACATATTTTTTTGCTGTGCAGAAGCTTTTAAGTTTGATGTAGAATAGTCCCAGTTGTTGATATTTGCTTTTGTTCCTTGTGCCAGTGGTGTCACATCCTGAAACTCAGTATTAAAACTGATATCAAGAAGCTTTTTCCTTATGTTTTCTTCTAGTAGTTTTATGGTCTTACATTTAAATCCTTAATCCATTTTGAGGTTTTTTTGTGAATGGTGTAAGATAGCAGGTCCCAATTCATTCTTTTACATGTGGCAATCCAGTTTACTAGCACCATTTGACAGAGATCATCTTTTCCCCATTGGGTAGTCTTGGTTCCCTTGTCACATATTAGTTGACCACATATATGTGGACATATTTTTGGACTGTCAATTCTGTTCCATTTGTCTATGTGCCTATTTTTATGCCAGCATCATGTTGTTTTGATTACAATAGCTTTGTAATATAGTTTGAAATTAGGAAGTGTGATGCTTCCAACTTTGGTCTTCTTTCTCAGGATTTCTTTGTCTATTTGGGGTCTTGCATGGTTCTTTACAAATTTTAGGATTGTTTTTTCTATTTCTGTGGAAAAATGCTATTGGGTTGATAGGGATTGCACTAAACTTATAGATAGTTATAGGAAATTTTTTTTGTTGAGTTGTGAGAGTTCTCTATATATTCCAGATATTAACCCTTTATCAGATATATGATTTGTAAATATTTTCTCTCATTCTGTGGTTTGCCTTTTCACTGTTTTGATGGTGTCCATTACATAACTTTTTAATTTTCATGAAATCCAAATTACTTATTACATTTTGGGATGTATCTCTCTTAGCATAATAGGAAACAAAGAAACCAAAAATGAGAGAATTTTACTACATAAAAATATAAAAATTCTCTACATAAAAATTAGATACAAGATTAAAGGGAAATAATAAAATAGCAAAATATTGCAATAATATGTGGAAGACAGTATTAGCATCCCCTGTACATAAAAAAAACCTTGTATAAGCCAGTAAGAAACTGAATATTTTCCAGAAAAATGGTAAAAGAATATAAGTAGATAATTTGCAAAATATATAGAAAAAAGGCTACTTAATTAATGAAAACAAGTTTATCATCCATATGTCAAAAATTGAGGACATTATGCTAATACAGATATTAAAATAGCATTTAAGGAGGCTAAATAAGGAAAAGAAATAAGGTTTATCATATATTATTATGTAGCATAAAAATCAGATTACAAAGTCTATTATTTCTTATACCACAAAGTCTATTATTTCTTATTTGTTTCTAAAAACAAATGTGTATTTATGTTATAAGATTCATTGGAAGCAAATGCTCCAAAGCAAAAGCAGTGGCTTCCTGTGTGTGGTAGAATTATAGGTGATCTTTATCATTTCCCTTTGTGTTTTTCTCTATTTTCCAGTTCCCTGAAGTCAATATGTGCATTTCATTTTGTAATTTAATAAACTGCTATTTATGAAAATCAGAAGCACTCACTGGGTAGCTCATTTGGTTAAAGCATTGTCCCCATAAGCCAAGGTTGTGGTGTCCATCTCATCAGAGCACATATAAGAATTAACCAATGAATGCACAGGTAAGTAGAAAAACAAATTGATGTTTTTCTCTACCCCTCCTTCCCTGTCCCTCTCTAAAAAATCGATTTAAAAAAAAGAAAATTGGAGAGAACAAGAATAGCATATTTATTCAAATGAAACTAGGAGATAAATTCAATAATTCCTAAAGAAAGATATATCTGATAAAATGGTTCTACTTGAGGCTTAAAAATTTGTACAAAGGCAAGAAAATAAATATCTAAAAGAAAGTATGAGAATACATGTATACATAATAAATCTCATTGTTAAAAACTTATAAAATATACTTAAAATTGGTAAATACATATGAAAATACACAGATCCTTCTAGCTTTGCAAGCAATAGGAGACAATTTCAAAAAAGGTAAAGCAAAAATGAAAAAATACATGCTCTCACTAGGTATTAAAGAAATGAAATTAAAATAACTTAGGTATATTAAAATGATTAATGTAACAAAAATGGTAAAAAACCAATGTTGCATGGGTAGTAAAAATAAAAAAGGTATATTTTATATTTATTAATTGATTGGTCTTTATAAAGTATAATCTGGCCACTGGTAAGAAGAACCGCAAAGTTGTTTATACTCTTACCCAGAATTTATTTTCTGAGAATATACTCCAAGGAAACAGGAGTACATGTATGAATGTCTATATGAAGGCATTCATGTAAGGGTAAAATTTTTGGAAACAATTCAAGCACTCAATACTAAGGGAATAATCACCTTAATTTTATCAAATAATACACCGTTCTTTAAATATATAAAAATACTTACATGAAAAATAAATGAAAAGAAAAAGAACATAAGTTAATATGTACACACTAAATATAAACATGAAAATGTACCTATGTGCACTAACAGATTAGAAAAGAATTTGCAGTATATAAAGATCTAAGTTCCATATTTACAAATTTCTTATGTTCTCAAAGTTGATTAACTTTATAACTTGAAAAAAATGAAAGAGATATTATGGAAGTGAAATATATGAAATAATAAGTGTTTGAAGTGTAACAGAGAATCTAATTTAGATAACACATATAAATGAACATATCTGATGAAAAAATATCCCTTTTTCCTTGGGGGCATTAGAGCTATCATCTGATGTATGCTTAAAGCAATTCTGTTATTGTGAAATTGCTGCAATAATAGAATTGTGAGGAGTCACTCATTTGATAATTCATCAAATCACACCTTTCTTCACTTTCCCAGGGAATCTATCTTGTTTCTCCTTTACTTTGTACAAAATACCATTGTTACATCATTTACAAGATTGTACTATAATTATTTGGTTATATGTCTGTGCCTCTTATTGCATCTAACCTAGTGTTTCATACATAAGTGAGCAATACAGTCTTACAAAAAATGATGAAGAAGTATATTTGAAAAATAAATGTAATTTGTCATTAAGTCCTGCATTATTTTGTTTTGTTTTGCTTAACTGTTCTTCCCTCAATTCATTTCTTTCCTCTTGCATTTTACTATAAGCAGCAAGCATAAACCAGGCCATGATTTCAACACTTTGCTTGAAAATCAGCTCAGCTAAATATCCAAGTTCAGCATTTATAGTTCTGTTTTCCACATAACTGTAGGACATACTTCAGCTAAGTTTTCTGTCATACAACAAGGATCCTTTTCTTCGAGTTTCCAATAACATGTTCCTCTTTTCCTTCTGAGCCCTTTCTATCACTACCTCTATAACAGTTTGTCTAAGGCAGTCTGGACTTTTTCTATCCTGTGACCCAAAATTCTTCCAGGATCTATCCATTACCCAATTCCAAAGCCACTTCCACACTTTCAGGTATTGGTTATAGCAAAATCCCACTTCCCAAGTACCAAAATGTATATCACTTTCCTATTTCTGTTGTAACAAATTACCACAAACTTAGTGGGTTAAAACTACACATATTTAATCTCTTACAGTTCTCGAGGTCTGAAGTTCAAAATCAGTCGGCAGGTGTAAAATAAAATCAAGGTGACAGCAGGGTTGGTTTCTTCTGGAAGCTCCAGGGGGGAATCTGTTCCATGCCAATTCCAACCTGGAGAGGCTACAGGCATTCCTTGGAAATCTTTGGCTCACAGCTACGTCATTCTGATCTCTTGTTTCTGTTGTCACACCTACTTCTATAGTCTCATTTCCCTGTGTCTTCCCTTTATAAAGACACTTGTGATTACATTTAAGGTTCACCTGGATAATATAGGATAATGCTCCCCCTCTCAAGCTTCTTAATTTAATCATACTGAGAAGTCTGATTATCATATAAGGTAATCTTCACATGTTCCAAGAATTATGACCTGTGTATGTTTGGGAGCTATTATTCAGCCTTCTACAATGGTAGTTTTGAAATTCTGTGTACCTTTTTTCAGTTAATAATGTAGTCATTTGTTTAATGTGAAATTTGTAATAAGTTGTATAAACTTGTAGTTTGTAGTAATTGGTTCAATGTGTCCATCACTAAATTTAATATACAAATTGTATAAAAGTAAATACTAATTAAAAATAAATATTAAGAAGTAGAATTTCTCTATATTGTGAACCAGTTCATTACATGAGCAAGTATAAAAGACCTAAGAACAAGTTCTTTGGCTATTACTTTATATAAAATTAGCATGTATTTAAAATGAAAATATAAGTCCCTAGAAAGGGGAGAACATGTTAGTTAAGCACTCACTTGGAATGGAGATACAATATTACCTGGTGACAGTCATGCCCTATGTGCCAAAGAGTTCATAAAATACACCTAAAATTATCAAGCCTGCTCAGGACATTTAGTGTTAGAAACTTAGATTCTAAAGAGTCTAAATTCCTTCTAAGATCCAGTTTAATAAGACAATACAAGATCAACATAAAATAAAAAGGAAAGAAACCAGCTTGTATCAAATAATGCTTTGATTCTAGCTGGCTGGCCAATCTTCTTACCTAGGGTGGAATAAATATGGCTTAGAATACGAGCTGGTTGTACTCTGATGGGGTACACCTCAGCGATGGTCTCTACAGTGATTCCCTTGTCCTCTAAAATGGCCTTAATTTCTTCTGTCTCAGCTAGAATGGAAACTGTAAGAAAGAAAGAAGATGAGGTCAACAGAAAATTTTATTTCAGTAAGAACCTAAAATGTCTCAGGCCACATTATTTTTTTGAAGGGAAAAAAGAAAAGGGGAGGAAATTAATGATTATTGGAGAAATTTGATGAAACACTCATCATGATATGTACATAATAAAATTATGTAAATGAAAAAGGAAAGGAGATCTCATGACCAGAGTATCACATTCTGGTTTTTGGCCAAGTATCTCTGTGTTCCTTGAGAATGCCACACTGTCTTTAAAACTGGGGTTCCATGTTTAAATAAGAAAAATCCAACATGAAGTGTGTTATAGCTTTGGTGAAAGTTGATTCCCCAAGGCTCTTTCATATCCATACCCTTAAGACCAGGGCTAAGACTATAAGGGTAATAAAGAACACACTAATGATAAGAATTGCTCTATACCTAGAGAATGGTAGAAGGCAAGTTAAATTGGGGATAAAGAATTGAGACATCATAGTTGAAATTGTATGTCGTTGTTTTGGGGAGGGGTATGGGGGGTAATACTTCTCTAGAATCAGAGCCTGCCAAGTCTGGACAGCTCCATTTTGTTCCTCTTATATTCATGTCTCTGAAGTAATAATCATACTTACAAGGGAGGTGACCAGGCCAGCTCCCTGACTCTTTTTGTTTACTCTCCCTCTGTGAGACAGATACCTGACTGGGGATCAATAATCTGAGTGGGGCCTCAGCAGGCTTGACACTAAGTACCAAGGACAAACATGCACCCTATTCCTACACTTCTAGTGCCGGTATATATGTTGGATTGGGTTAATGGGGAAATGATGGTATCATTTTGTTCACTGAAGTTTAACGGTATTCTTTATGTTGAGTTTTTTGGGCAAAACCCTAGTTAACAAATTGATACTTTGCTGTCCCTTGGGATTACCTTTTGTGTATTTTTCTAGCTTGGGAACATCATGGTGTTGCATTGCTGTGATGTAGGATAGCATATGCAGGATATGGTAATTACATAGGCCTCTAGATAGAACACCATCTGGATTACTTCTTTTAAAAAAAGTTATTGACTTTATTGGAAACATGAAAAGGAAAAAAATTCTACAGGAAAAATGTACAGAGGAAGAATGATAATGGACTAGAAAAGTACAGGGAAACATGTGGTCATCCATTCATTCATTAATAAACATTTACTAAGCATTTAAAAGTAGGGATATAGAGATGAATAAATTATTCTCTCCCATAGGAGCTCATAGTGTAATGAAAGTGACACACACATAAACTGATTCTAAAATAACCTGTTAGATAAATAGAGGTGTGATCAAAACATTATGAGACCACCCAAGAGTGATACCTATTTAGTCTGAGGTTGGTAGGGAATGGTTTCAGAAAGGGCTTCCCAAAACAGTTGATATTTAAACTGAATTTCAAGTAGTGAATAAATTAGCCAGGAGAAAGAAGGGACTATGGATGAGAGAGCCATTTTAGGCAAAAGGTCCAGAATGATTATAAAATATAGAAATGAATAAGAATGTGGGTGTGTTGTGAGGAGGGGCAAAGGGGAACTACGTACACCTCAATACTGCCATAGTATGAAGTACCCTGTACAGTGGCAAAAAAAAAAAAAATCTAGAAAGGCAGATATCATGGAGGGCATATGTGTCACCTTAAGGATTATTTTTATTTAAATTTTTGGTAATGATTTTCAAACTGAATTCTAATTAGCTTCTGGGGTCTGCAGAGGGCAATGCAGTTGGTAGCAGAACTAGAGGGGACTGAAGGAGAGGCAACTGAACAATACTCAGAGACCCTAGGAATAACTTTAACCCAAATAACTCAGCTTTTTGCTTATTTTATGTTTTATGAAACATTTAAAAGATGTTTATTTGGTACAACTTGCTAGGCATTGACAAATGCTAGGGATACAAAGATAGATGTGATCTGTAGAGAAAATGACACTGACATTGTGTCCTGCTATAAGGGCAGTGGTATGAAAGGATACTGGAGACAGGGTCAAAGACTAGATCATAAAAGAGCCTGGTAAGCCACGTTAAGGAGGTTGGCAACGGGAAGCCCCTGAACAGTTGTAATCACTATAATAACATATACATATCTGCATCTTAAAAGGAACAAGTTAATGTTAATGATTACAGAATAAACTTACAGACTGTAATAGGCCTAGACTGAAGATAGTGAGACCACTTAAAACGTTATTGCAGTAATTTAAGGGAGAGATGCTGATTACCTCAGTTAGAATCATGTCATTGGTACTGGAGAGACTACATGGATTTCAGTTATTTAGGAGGTAAAAGAAACCAGGACTTGTAAAGTAATTGAATGTAGGGGATGAAAGAGGGAGAGATACTGAAAATGACTCCCCAGGCATTTATATGTATAACTGGGAGAATGTTGTGCAATCTAATGACATAGGCACATAGGAGAAAAGCAGGTACGAGTGACGTAGTAAGAGGAGGGTGCAACTGATGAATTTTGGATACAAAGGGAGACCCCCTAAAATCTGGAATTTGTTTATAAAAAACTGTATTTGTTCTTACATGTTTAAAGTTCAGTCACCTCCAAAGTACTCTCCATTTGATGAGATACACCTATCGAGATGTTTTTTGCACTGCTCAAAATGGTTTTTGAACTCATTGATTTTGATGCCTTTTAGTGCTTCTGCTGTTTTTTGTTTCGCCTCTTCCACACCAGCAAAATGTTTCCCTTTGAAGACATTTTTTGTCCAGGGAAACAGAAACAAGTCACTCAGGATGAGATTGGGTGAATAGGGAGGGTGAGGAACAGGGGTCGTGTCTTTTTGGTCAAAAACTGCTGAACACTCAGCATGGTGTGTGCAGTATACTCGTAAATCACCCATCATGAAGTGCGTAAATGTGTGCAAAGTCGTTACAAAACTTCACTGAAGCCAAACAGAAACTCTCACAACAATGCCTGTCAGTACACTGATAGAGATGGGTTCCTACAACACTCACCTAGTAGGGGAAGCCTTTTCTACAAGGGGCCTGCCCCCTAGAACATAATTCTGGGTTTTGGGGGTCCTCCCTTACAGGTTGAGTTTAAAGTACCTGTGAGACAATCAAGAGGAGCTGTCTTAAAGGACACTGATATAGCTTAAAGAACATTAGCATAGAAAGAGGTAAGATGGGTCAAGAATATATAGAGAAGAAGAAGACCTGGAATACAACCACAAGAAATTTCAACATATAAGAAAAGAGCAAATAAAGAAAAGTCTGGATCGGAGACCTGAGTGGGCTGCTGGGAGATCTTAGACACCGGTGTGCAACCTGAGTGGGGGTCAAGCTGTGCTCACAGGACAGTTGGCACCTGTGCAAGGAAGGCTGAAAGATCATCGGCATTTGCGCACGCGACCATAGTTGGCGCCTGCCGATGCAGGAGACACACCTGAGAACCTGTGCGGAGAGACTTCGGCTAGCTCTGAGGACAGTAGGCCAAAGAAAACTGAGTGCTGAACAAGGAAAAAAACAATACGGTCACCCCTCAGCCACTGCAGTCATCAAGGCCAGAAAAACCAGCTTGGCAAGATTGATAACAGCAAGAATTGGCAGTTTTGCTGTTATTCGGTGTTTTCATTTTTTTGTGTTTTTTTTTCTTTTTCTCTTTTTTATTATTAATTTTTCATTACTTTGATCTTTTTACCCTTCAACTCCTTTTTGCTTCTCATTACTTCTTCCTTGTTTTACTCCTTCTTCCTTTCATTCCAAGCTTATCTCCTCTTCCTTTCTCTTTTCTCTTCTTTTCTTTTTCATTCTGCTTTTCTTTATTCTCTTTTCATTTTTTTATTTCCTTTTCCTTCTTTTCTTTTTTCCTTTCCTTCTCTTTTCTCTTTTTAAACACATACGAGAGAGACAAAAACAAAACAAAACAAAACAAAAAAACCCTGGAACTGTGGAAAGACCAGAGTTGGTCCTAAAGAGGAGGCATTTCAACAGCTGAGACACTAGAAGCCGTGAACACCAGGATACCTGAAGGAGACAGCACCACTGAATTTCACAGGCATTCTACCACAGAGTTCACACCATAAACCCAGGGAACCAGAACAAATCAATTTAAGAAGCTGAGGCTAACAAAAAGAGTCTCACAAACAATGGGAAGGCAAAGAAACAATCCCCAAATGAAAGAAAAGGAGGAAGCCCCAGAAAGAATGCTAAATGAAATGGAGGCAACTCAACTATCAGATTTTGAGTTCAAAACAATGGTTGTCAGGAAGCTTCAAGAGCTTTCAATGAGCTACCAAAAACTACAGGGAAGCTACGAGGAACTCACTGCAAACTAGATAACCACGAAAAAGGAAATAGAAACTATCAACAAGGGCCAAGAGGAAATGAAAAATACAATTTCTGAACTGAAGAACACAGTGGAAGGAATGAAAAGCAGAACTGATGAAGCAGAAGATCGGATCAGGGAGTTGGAGGACCAAGTAGAAAAAAGCATCCAGAAAGAGCAAGAAAAGGAAAAGAGGCTCAGAAAAAAATGAAGAGGGATTAGGAGAAATACAAGACAATATGAAACGTACTAATATCCATATAATAGGGATACCAGAGGGACAAGAAGAAAAGTAAGGGATAGAAAACCTATTTGAAAAAGTAATGATGGAAAACTTCCCTAATTTGATGAGAGAAAAAGTCACAAAAATCCAGGAATCACAGAGAGTCCCAATCAAGAGGAACTCAAAGAGGCCAACTTCAAGACACATCATAATTAAAACAGCAAAATTCCAAGACAAAGAGAGATCTTAAAGGCAGCAATGGAGAAAAAAGAAGTAACATACACGGGAGCCCCGATTAGGTTAGCATCTGACTTCTCAATGGAAACACTCCAAGCCAGAAGAGAATGGCAAGAAATACTCCAAGTAATGAGAACCAAAGGCCTGCAACCAAGACTACTTTACCCAGCAAGGCTTTCAATCAAGATAGAAAGCCAAATAAAGAGCTTCCCAGACAAAAGAAATCTAAAAGAATTCACCTCTACCAAGCCAGCTCTGCAAGACATACTAAAGGGCCTGCTTTAAGGAAAGGAAGGAAAGGAGAAAGAGAGGGAGAGGAACACAGGTACAAAAATGGCAATGAATGAGTACCTATCAATAATAACTTTAAATGTAAATGGATTAAATG
>PVKU01016790.1:0-13467 GCA_004027475.1 Anoura caudifer | reverse complement strand
GCCCAGCTCAGCCCAGCTCAGCCTGGCTCACCCAGCTCAGCCCGGCTCAGTCCAGCTCAGCCCAGCTCAGCTCTGCTCAGCTCAGCTCACCTTAGCACAGTCCAGCTCAGCTCACCTGGCTCAGCCCAGCTCAGCCCAGCTCAGCTCTGCTCAGCTCAGCCCACCTTAGCACAGTCCTGCTCAGCTCACCTGGCTCAGCCCAGCTCAATCCAGCTCAACCCACCCAGCTCAGTTCCACTCAGTTCAGCTCAGCTTAGCACAGTCCAGCACAGCTCACCCAGCTCAGCCCAGCTCAGCCCAGCTCAGCCCAGCTCAGCTCAGCTCAGCTCAGCCCAGTCCAGCTCAGCTCAGCCCAGCTCAGCCTGGCTCACCCAGATCAGCCCAGCTCAGTACAGCTTAGCCCAGCTCAGCTCGCTCAGCTCACCTAGCTCAGCTCAGCTCAACCAGCTCAGCTCAGCTCAGCTTAGCTCCCCTTAGCACAGTCCAGCTCAGCTCACCTGGCTCAGCCCAGCTCAGCCTAGCTCAACCCACCTAGCTCAGTTCCACTCAGCTCAACTCAGCTTAGCACAGTCCAGCACAGCTCACCCAGCTCACCTGGCTCAGCCCAGTCCGGCTCAGCTCAGCCCAGCTCAGCTCAGCCCAGCTCAGCCTGGCTCACCCAGCTCAGCCTGGATCACCCAGCTCAACCCAGCTCAGCCCAGCTCAGTCCAGCTTAGCCCAGCTCAGCTTGCTCAGCTCACCTAGCTCAGCTCAGCTCAGCTCAGCCAGCTCAGCTCAGCTCAGCTCTGCTCAGCTCAGCTCCCCTTAGCACAGTCCAGCTCAGCTCACCTGGCTCAGCCCAGCTCAACCCAGCTCAACCCACCTAGCTCAGTTCCACTCAGCTCAGCTCAGCTTAGCACAGTCCAGCACAGCTCACCTAACTCAGCCCAGCTCAGCTCAGCTCACCTGGTTCCGCCCAGCTCAGCCCAAACCACCCAGCCTAGCTCAGCCTGGCTCACCCAGCTCAGCTCACCCAGCTCAGTCCAGCTCAGTCCAACTCAGCCCAGCTCAGCTCAGCTCAACCTAACTCAGCTCAGCTCAGTTCGACTCACCCAGCCCAGCCCACCCAGCCCAGTGCAGTCCTGGACAGTTCAGAAAGCCCAGTGTCTCAGGCCAGAAAGGGTCAGGCCAGCAGGGCTGCTTGCCTCAGCTGCAGCGATTCTCATCCATGAGTGCTGTAAAGTTGGGCTGGGCCCATGGTCAGTTCTTTCCCAGGGCCTCTCCTTGCCTTTCTTTCCTGGGTATCCCAGTTTCACATCCTCAGTCCCAGGCCCAGCTGGCTTTCAGCTCCCAAGCAGTACCAATCACTACCCTCCTTCAACGACCATATATGAACAGTTATCTGAATGCACTGATAAATGATCCATAAGACTGTTTAATTTCTTAAACATCTTAAAAATATATCCAGGCAACTTTAAGTCATTCACACATCTCCCAGGAATTGGAGGAGCATGGCTTCTGTGTGGAGAGGAGAGGCTGGGGTGGTCCCCGCGGTGCCTCTCCTCCCGGCACATGCCCGGCAATCAGCCCCCAACTTTAACTACGTCCCCTCTAGAGAAACATCATCACTAGAAATTGCCAGGAAATGCATTTTTCTGAATTCTCCACTTAGAATTCTGCTCTTTAGCACAAAGTTCTTTAGAAGGCATGGTCTACCTTCTCATGTGCAATAATAACCTAAAAACCAAAGCTGAGTTTACAACTTATGAAAAGATAACAGCAGTGTGGCCTTGTCTAAGTCACAGCATCGATGGTGGGTAGCATTTGGTCAGCACTTGCACCTTTTCCCTGGAATGTTCTTTAGGGAAAGTTAAATGTGAATGACCTAGACAAGGGGTCACACAAACAAGCCTCTCTGCCCTCACTGAGCATCCATCATCCAAGATCCCCCTTCAGGTGGAAGCAAAACCATCAGGCCATCTGTCTGTCCCCAGTCAGCTCTCTTACCATGTCTGCCTGGTCGGTCACTAGAAAGTCCTGTGGGGTCTTTGTCATGCAACAATTTCTCCAAATCCACTACTCACACGACTCATGACTCAGGATAGCTGGCTAGGCTGGTGGCAGAAGCCAGGGCTACGTGTCCCCAGCCTGGGGCTCAGGGCCACATTCAGACCCTCCAGCAGAGCAAGTTCAAGTCAGAAAATGGCCTTGCAAAGTGCCCCACTCCTTTCTGACTTAGTTCCTCACTGGCTTCCTCTTGATCCACCGAATAACATGCTTAACCAAAATAATTCAGGACAATTACACACATTTCACCTAAATTTGGCCCCAAAGGAATACTTGAAAACTGAAACAAAGGAAACTTTATCAGAATATGAAAGTCTTTCTTCATCATGAAGAGAAAATAGATTAAGTTAAAAACCTGCAAGCAGTCATTGTAAAAACAGTGCTTTGGGGACAGAGAATCAGTGTGAGATTAATTACCATTTGAAGGGATAACTAATTTAAAAAAATGCACTGATAAATATTCTCTAAGACTATTTAATTTCTTAAATACCTTAAGTTCAAAATGAATATAAGTGAGAAGTTAATAAGCTAAGACTGAAAAGTTAAACTCACATAGTTAAAAAAGGAAACTCCTAGTTTCTGTCAGCACCCCCACCTTATTTTAGAACTCAGATCAGCCAGGTGTTGTTTTGCTCAGAGGAACACTTTTAGATTTGTGGGCAAAACTATCCGAAACCACTTCTGCATAACCATTAACCATAAATTTGTCAGTCGTGTTTTCTTGCTTCCTAAAATAGACTGAGGCTACCCGCTTCCGGCCACTGGCTGCAGGTGCACAGACCCAGCGGCCATTGTCACTAGTTCAGCTCTATCAACTTAGAACATCCTTCAATTAATTTAAAAAATAAACTTAATTTATTATTGTGAAAACTCAACCATGAATTTGAGGCTCATGGTTCTGACTTACCATTTCTTGGCCAAATATGCACCACTATCAACTCCAGAAAGATGTGATTAATTAAATAATAAGATTTAAAAATGTAATATACTTGAAAATGCTCACATTTTAAAGTCATAATTTGGTTTAAACACTTTCCAAAGGAGCCACTTCCAAGACACCCTGTCTTTCAATGCTCAGTAAGCCTCTTAAGAGAGCAAACCACTTTCTGTTAGAAGCTGCCTCCTGGGGCTGAGCTCTCTGGCCTCAGCTGCTTCTCGACTCCGAGGCCAGGCACCCACTGTCCCCAACACCAGGGCCACAGGTCCCTCCTCACTGGACAGCACTCTTTCTAACCAATAAAGAAGCCTAAGTACAATCAAACAATTTTTAAATTACATTCCATAAAGGTAATGGACTTGGAAAAAATCCGATCTAGTGCAGGAGTTCACTCCTAAGTCTGAGGAGTGTCTTCCTGAGCACTCTGCTGTTCCTGGTTCACAATCACCAGGGCCAGGCACCCTCCTCACTGACACCCAATTCTGCTGGCAAGACCGTCCGACTGCAGCCCCACCAGTCCTTGGCCCAGGCTCCAGATCCCTGCTTCAGAGTGGCCCTTCAGGTCGGCAGCCCCTCTTTCAGGGGCTCAATGCCTCCCTGGACATGCCAGAATTATGCCAGTTTCTGAAAAATGTCAGAAAATCAAGAGGCTCTGAAGTCTCTGAGCCTTGACCCCTGTCCCCTCTGGCTAGCCTGCCCAGGTTCCCAAGGCCACACATCCCAAGGACCAACCGCTGATGCACAGAAAAACCCACAAAGAGGAGCAGAAAATGAAGGCCTGAGAAGGCCATTCTTACCTGAGGAGACGGTGACCAGGGTCCCCTGACCCCAGTAATCCATACCATAGTAATCACAGTGGTGCAAACTCCATCCTCACCCCACAAAAAACAGGGTGCTTGCCCGGCACTGCCTGAGGCCACCCGGAGACCCACGCTGTCTCCAGGCGCCACATGGACACCAACCATCTCAGTGACTGCGATCTGGAGGTTCCTCGCCCATCCACCAGCCACTCCCCTAACCTGACCCACAGGAGCCTGACCACCGGCTGCCTGGGGCCCCTGATCATGAGCAGACTGGGACTCAGAAGTCCAAGCAACACAGACAGCCACCCACCCTCACAGTGGTTGCAGCAGAGCCCTTGGAACTGAGGGCAGGGCAGGCACATTTCCCTGTCAGCCCCCACACTGCAGCGCATTTGCGGAGGGGAGGTCAGACTCCCTGGCTCCCTTTCCTGACCTCCAAAATGCCTCCTTGTCTCTGATATCCAGACCCCAGACTCCCCCAGGCAAGTTCCAGTGGGGGTGGGGTGAAGACTCACCTGAGGAGACGGTGACCAGGGTCCCCTGGCCCCAGTATTCATGCCACATTGTGACAACCATGCTAGGATCCTGGGCAAAAACTGGTGCCCGGCTGAGGTCTCGGGTCCACCTCAGAAAATCCCCAGGGAGGGCAGGAGGGACGATGGCCAAGGGTGGCCAAGACCTCAGAGAGGCCCCCAGCTACAGAGCCCAGGAGGAAAGGGACTTGGACCCCCTTCTCCTCATCCCTGATGGTCGTGATCCCCTCCCGGACCCTTCCTGAGCCCCGGACTGGTCCCAGTCCTTCTGGACCTGAGACCCAGACACCCTCATTTTCTCCCAAAATGTATCAAAAACCCTCGGAGAGAGAGAGGAGAGAGAGAGGTTGTGAGGACTTACCTGAGGAGACGGTGACCAGGGTGCCCTGGCCCCAGTAGTCAAAGTAATCACATTGCCATGGGCCCTGTTAGGCAGTGTACAAAAACCCGCCCCCTACCCAGCTGCTGGCTACCACAGCAAGCCCTGTCTCCTCAGGTCCCCATGCCCCTGACACACAGCCTGCTCTGCCTTCCAGAACACAAGCTCCAAGTCCGCACAGAGCAACGACTCTCTGGAAATGTCTTACCCAGCCGCAGGAGAGATGAAGAGAGATGAAGCCACCTTACCTGAGGAGACGGTGACCAGGGTCCCCTGGCCCCAGCTGTCGAAGTAAGCATCACATTGCCATAGGCCCCATTAAGCAGTGTACAAAAACCTGTCCCCCACCTAGCCGTCCAGCTGCCCTGCTGCTGGCCACCAAGAAAACTCTGTCCTCAGGTCCCCGTGCCCCTGACACACAGCTCACTCTGCCTTCCAGAGCACAGGCCCCAAGTCCACACAGAACAATGACTCTCTGGAAAGGTCTTTCCTGGCCCCAGGACAGAGGAGAGAGGAAGCCGTCTTACCTGAGGAGACGGTGACTAGGGTGCCCTGGCCCCAGCTGTCGAAGTAATCATCACATTGCCATGGGCCCCATTAAGCAGTGTACAAAAACCTGCCCCCTACCCAGCGGTCCAGCCTCTGGCCACCAAGAAAACTGTCTCCTCAGGTCCCCGTGCCCCTGACGTGCAGCCTGCTCTGCCTTCCAGAGCACAGGCCCCAAGTCCACACAGAACAATGACTCTCTGGAAAGGTCTTTCCCGGCCCCAGGACAGAGGAAGAGAGAGGAAGCCATCTTACCTGAGGAGACGGTGACCAGGGTACCCTGGCCCCAGTAGTAGAAGTCATCACATTGCCATGGGCCCCATTAGGCAGTGTACAAAAACTGGACCCTGCCCAGCCTCTGGCCACCACGGAAAGTCCTGCCTTCTCAGGTGCCCATGCCTCTGACACACAGTCCGCTCTGCCTTCCAGAGCACAGGTCCCCTGTCCCATACAAAAGGCTTTCCGCAGAGCAGAGACCCTAGTGGCCTCAGGAGCAGCCCCCCTGGGGATTCCCGAGGGCCCCACGCAGAGCAACAACTCTCTGGAAATGTCTTCCCCAGTCCCACAGCAGAGGCAGATAGAGGAAGCCCTCTTACCTTGGGAGATAGTGACCAGGGTCCCCTGGCCCCAGAGATCAAAAGCATTGCACAGGGACACAGTCCCTGGTTCCCCCCAGACATAAACCTGCCCATGGTCACAAGGACCCCAGAAATGCAGGGCAGCAGACAGGGGTGTCATTAGTGGGGAAGACAGTGACTGGGGCATCCTGGCCACAGTGCTGGAATTCACCAGCAACACAGCCTCCTCCCTGCTGCTTCCCCCTCTCAAAATGCATCTCTCCCTCCTGTCCCACCTCTGACACCAAGCACTGCACCTGGTTTGGCATACCTGAATCCCTTGACCCTGGCAGGATGCCAGACTCACCTGAGTAGATGGTGACCAGGCACCCTGGCCCCAGTGCTGGAAGTAAGCAGAGGCACAGAATGGGCCCTGAGCTGCAGCCTCAGACACTCCTGCAGCCGGGATCCTCAGGGAGCCCGGGAGCTGCACACTGTGCTCTTCACTTGGGGACAGTCCCACCTTGGGACTGTCCCTGGCAGGTGACCTCTGGCCTCAGTCCCCAGGTCTGGGTCTGGACATCCTCCCTGACACCTGGCTTGCTTTGGTCCCACAGGCCACATTTTCCTGCTCACCCTGCCACCCAAGCCACGCATCCCCTGTCCCTTGGCCTGGAAAGCATCCCCATTGCAGGCTCCTACCCACCCCCACTGTGCACCTGGCACTGAGCTTTGGAGGACAGCCCCAGCTACCCTGGGGACTCTGACCATGTTTTTGTAGAGTTGTCAATCACTGTGGTCCCAGTTACCACTGTGGTTCCTGGCTCAGCCAAAACCCCAAGGCTGGAGTGGGGGGCCTGGTAGGTGGAGGCTGATGCCCTGCTGAGGGCCAGGTGGGTGGGCAGGCCACAGAGGAGAGGAGGCTCCAGCACCCAGGGCTGCTTTTCCTTTTTCTTTAGAAATAAGAGCCAATCCAATGCAGTGTCTGAGGCCCTCTCATGCCCCTGCCCTGGCCCCACATTTGAGTTGTTCTTAGCTGGAGAAAGCTCTCAAGCCAGGGTATGGGGGGCTGGTGGAACCCCCAGTCCATCACTGATCTGTAGTGCAGCCTCCTGTGTCTGTCAGGGTCTCAGGCGGAGAGGCTGCTTTCTCTCTCTGGTCATATCTCATTAATTCTACCTGTTCATTGTTCCCTGCAGGTGTGGGCCCCCGGGTCTCCACAAGGGCAGGTTCTCTCCAGGTCCCCTGGGACTGCTGGCCCTCTGGGAAGGGTCTCAGGAGGGCAGTACAGGGGGAGGGGCAATAGTCTAAGGGAGAGGGTCCCCCTTCCCCACACCTGTCTGACTGCTCTCCCCTGACTCAGACCATGGAGATGCGGATGGTGGTCTGCATCCACACCTGTCAGACCTGGGGCTGGGTGCCAGGACTCAGAAGGGCACCAGATGTGGGCCTTTGGGGAGGTAGATGCACATAAGCTCCCTTGGGCCAGGTGTCAACCTGGCAGGTATGCTCAGGGACAGGCCACTGCTGGGGGAGGCAGTCATAGATGCAGCCTCAGGGTCTTGAGAACTGGCAGGATGTGAGGGCACCTGAACACTGGCTGGGGCAGGGTGAGTGCCTGGCATGTTGAGAAGTCTGCCTGAGTGTGAGTGTGAGCATGTGACTGTACGTTTGTACACCTGTGTGTGCGCATATGTGCATGTGTGCATGAGTATGTGCCAGTACATGTGTAACTCCAGGCAGAGGAACAGCTGAGTGAAGACCTAGAGGCTCACCATGTGCCTGGAGGACTGAGGTGGTTTGAGGTGGCTGCATTCAAAGGTTCCCTGAAGGCCCAGAGAAGAGGAGGCCCTCATGTGAGCATGTGGGGGGCTTGCTCTAGAAAGTTCCCCCTGTTGCAGCGTGGAGGGATTGGGGTGTGAAGGGCAGGAGGCTTGGGTGCTGACTGAGGGTTAGGGAACCCATGGGGATGGTGAGCAGGGCCAAAGGGGCTCCCATAGGGGCAGGTGGAGCAGAGTCTCTGGGTTGCACTCCCAGGATGCTATCCCTGGGTCTTGAGAGATGGAGAGATGCCCCTGGGGTTGGGGCTGCAGACAGAGTGAGGGATACGTGCTCAGAGGTGGGGGAGAGAAGGTTGAGGTGTGGGTTACAGCCTCATGGGCCCCCCCCTCCTTTGCCTTAGGTGGTGATGGGGGAGGATCAGGCCTGTCCTCTCCTCCTAGGCTGGGGTCCTGCTCCCTGGGGGAGCACTGGTGTCCTAGCCTGCCCTCCAGGGCTCATTTTGAGGTGGGAGGTGCTCACAGCTTATAGCAGGGCTTCCTCTAGCTCCCAGCCCCTCCCTGGAGGCTCTTCCTGCTGTGGCCTCTGCTCTGGGGCCTCCTGTCTCCCTTCAAGGGAATAGGGGCTGGGGCACCCCAACCCCTACAGGAAGCACCTGCTCTGGCTCTTCAGACCTCTGGTTCCTGACTGGGGAGGGGAAATGCCCACTATGCCCTGCTAGCCCCTTTCTTCCAGCTGATCCCCACTCCCCAGGCCTTGCCTCTATCCCCACCCCCAGCTCCTATCACCCAGCCCCCACCCCCATCCCCCCAGCTCCAGAGGACCCCATTCAGCTCTTGCAGACTTGTGTCCTACAGGGTCCCCACACGTGACAGAAACCAGCCTTGGCAGATCTCTCTGAGCCTTTTAGAGGCAGCTCTTGCCTGCCTTCCCTGCCTGGCAGTGCTGTGCATAGCTGGGGTCAGGGCGGCTGTTGTGGGTCCGGGGCCTACAGACCATGTGGCAGGCTGGGCTCCTTCTGTAGTGCCCCACGGCTCAGTCTAGGAGGCCGCCCCTGCCTCCACCTGTCACAAGCACATGTCAAGGGAAGGACAGTTGCTACAGAGTGTGTCCCAGTGGGTGCCAGGCATGGCATCTGGATGGGTGCACTGGGATGGTCTGGGGTGAGCCATGACTGAGTCTACCAGCGATGCTGAGCTGGCCTTCTGGCCTCTGCTCACAGTGGTTGCTTCATGAGGGCCCTTCCTGTTCCAGAGCAGGTTACTGGGAAGACGTCTCCTGGCTTTGATGTTCTGAGCAGGACTTGAAGCCAAACTGAGGGCTGAACCCCTGAGGGCAGGAGGAAAGGGTGCCCTGGTCACTCATCTCCCTTGTTAGTCAGGGCACATCCATACAGTAGCTTCTGAAAACCGTCGATGAGCTGGCAGTGACCCTCTGGTTGGCCTGGTGCCCCAATGTCCAAGCCAGAGTGGGAGGCCATTAGGTCAGTGGCAATGGGAGGTGGGAGGGCAGCACTCACTTTGCTCCTTGGACTTCAGATCCTGAAGCCCAGCAGGTAGAGCCCACAGAGATGATGCCCAGTCTGTCTGCCTGGGTGACCAGGAGGGCGGGTCTTTCGGAAGTACAGGGAAGGTGCAGATAGTGAGCCCAGTGGCTACCTCAGCCTTCAAGGCCCACGGTGCCAGGGTGCCTTGTGAGGCCATCACATCCAGGGCCATCCTTCCCCAGGGTCTGGCTAATGGCCCACCAGATGGCCAGAGTGTAGGCCAGCTTTGGCAGGGAAACACCCCTCATGGTTTCTGATGGCCTCCACCAGCAGGGATGATCTCTGGGCCCTTTATTTGGGAAGGGCCAACACACAAGAGGAAGAAGCCTGCCACTTCCTTCCTAGGGTCAGAAGCAACTCAGGAGCACATGCCTGCTGTGGTGGATAATCAATGGCTGTGGGAACTTGACCAAAGGAAAGAAAGGGATGAGAAACAGAATTTCCCTCTTCTAATACCTGAAGACATGAACCAAAAATAGTAAAAGCCAGAAAACAAGTTAACAGACAAATAAGAGAGTTACAGGAGAGAGCCACAAGTCACAAGTCACACTATAACTTTCCATGGATGGTCAAAGAAAGAACCTGGTGTTCCCTGGCCCACAGCCCTCCAACCCACAGCCCAGGGGAAGCAGTGGGACTCACAAGTCCTGAGAAGCCTCACCCGCTCCCCACGTTCCTGAGGGAAGGGTGCTGACTGGAGGGTGCTCATCGTTCTTACAGGTGGGGGCAACCTCAGGGGCCAGTGCCAGAGGCCTGGGCAGCAGCAGGGCAGCCAAGACGATGTATGTCTTCTTGTGGGAGCGGGAGGCCCGTGGGAATGTGCTCAGCATCCAAGCATACGGGTGGTGGGTCAGTGTCTCTGGAGGCATCGGCCACTCCTTTGTGGTCAGACAGGAGCTGCTGTGGGGGGAGCAAATGCCCCCCATTGCCCATCTGTTTTTGCACAAGACAGGAAGCCCAGCTGCATCTCCTGTGCAGAGTGATGCCTCCCCACAGTGGGTTTCAGTGATGGAAGCAGGAGCTCCCGGATTCAGATCCTGACAGTGGGACACACCTGTCCCTTCAGTGCAATAACCTGAACGTTCACCAAAGTCTCAGAGGTCATGGCACTGCCTTCACAGTTGCCACCAAATTCAAAATGGCACCAGGCCCACGTGTGCAGAGTGGGGCTGACCTATTGGTCATGGAGGGGGAGGGCAGGCCATGGGGAAGGGAGAGGAAGTGGAGGGGAAGCAGGGAGAGCTGTGTGGACATGGGGGAGGGCTGGAGGAGGGCAAAGGTATGGGTCGAGTGTCACAATGCTACAGAGAATAAGCTGGGAGGAAAGGAGCATGGGCAATTCTGGAGGAGAAGAGTGGGTGCTGATAAGCCCAAATGTTGGCCTGGGAGAGGTGGCTGGAGGGAGAGAAGGACAGGTCTTGTGGGAAAAGGCCAAAGACCCAAGGGTGTCCACACAGGTGACAGATGTGAGGGAGAGAGTGGACCTTCCACAGATGAGCAGTGGGCCCAGGAGGGCAGGTGCTCATGGTATGGTGTTTTGAGTGTGAGTGTGAGTGTGAGTGTGAGTGTGTGAGTCACTCTGAGGCCAAAGCACACTGGGCAGCTGAGCTCTTGCACAGGAGGGAAGAGGCAGCAGAAAGTCTGCCCAGGTCTCTCAGAGTGGGCATAGGGGTCACTGCTGGGGCATGTGGGCCAGGTGCTGATGTGGCCTGGAGGAAGACTGGGAGACGGGTGGGAGCTGGTGCCCATGCAGCCTCCTCCCCTGCCACACCGCTGTCCCAGCACAGCAGTTTGTCCGAGCAGGAAGGTGTCCTTGTCCAGGGCCATCCAGGGCTGGGCTGAGGCTGCGTGAGGGGCCCTCTGGGGTCCGACACCACCCCAACCTGCTGCTAGCATCTGCATTGCTTGGACTGCCAACAGAACCTCTGTGTCTGAATCTCAAGAATATTCCCCTGTGATACCCTGTGCATTGAAGCACAACCATGCTGACTTTAGGGACCCAAAGGAGGGACTTTTGTCTCCTGGTCTTGTTTGTGTCTGCAGAGTCCCTGCTCTGCTGGGGCTGCTCCAGGCTGAGAACAGGTTCCTGAGATCAGGCCCAGTGGGGGTGCCCATCTGTGTCTCAGGGTCCTTGGGCACACCATTTACCCCCAGCACCTGGGATCATGATTCCAGCTGGTTCTGTATCCCAGTACAGGTCCCCAGGGTCCCAGGGTGTCACCAGTCCTAGTGCTTCTTTCCTTCCATCTGCAGCTAAAAGTGCTGCCACCCCCAGGAAGTCACTCTGACTGACCCCAGACCAGATTGGGCCAAGTGACCCACCCTCCATGCTGTGGCCTCTACCTCCCCTCATGTGGCCACCCCAGGGCCCAGCACAGGCTGCTGATGAGTCAGTGAGTGAGTGGATGAAGGGAGTGCATAAAGAAATCCATTGTTGACCAGAAGAAGGAAATTGCAGAGACATCCATTCAGGGCAACCCCAGCTTTATGTTAAAAGGGTTTGAAAACCTCTCCCAGGCTGTGTGCGGGGAGGGGTGGGCAGGCTGGCAGGAAGGGCCTCTCAGGGTTAGTGGTTTGGAGACTGGAGCAGGCCTGGAACTTATCTGCTTCCTGCATGCTGGGCAGCCAGGCCCTCTCAGTGTCTAGGATGCTGCCGGAGAACAGGCTGCCTGGGGGCTCCTCTGTCCTTTAGGACCCTGCCACTCAGGTGGCCAGTGCTGGCCCCCTGGGACCTGAGCACAGGTGCCTTTGGCAAGAAAGGGAGCCTGGTGAGTGGGGCCCTCAACTGCTTCCCTTCCTGGGGCTCCAGACACCGTAGGGACAGGCCATTCCTTGGAGACACTCCTGTGAATGGAGGCACATAGGCCTCTTGGGCCCAGGTCTGGGCTGGAGAACCTGAGGCCTGGTGAGGCAGAGTTCCCAGGGCTGGGACAGAGGCCTTGTGAGGACTTGCCGGGAGGGCAGTGACATGGGGGCTCCATGGAGGACTCCACCACTGGGATGGAGGAGGGGAGGGCAGTGGGCCCTGCTGATTGCTGACTGCTGACTGACACTGTATAGTGGCTGCTCCGCTAGGCATTCTGAAAGAGCTGAGACCAGGAAGCTGACTGTGAGCTCCCTACCCAGCCAGCCCCAGCAAAGACACAGCTCAGGAGATTTGTATTGCTGAGGAGCATGGGGACCGGTGGAGCTCTGGATGGCTTAGGTGAGGGCTCATGCCTGTTGGCCCCTGGCCCTGGGGAGCTGGTGGCAGGACCAGACACTCACCTCAAAAGTCAGCTCTGGCCATCATCCCCCAAGCTCTGTCAGGGGTGAGGACAGGACACAGTCCTCCCCGGACCCACCCAGCACCTACCCTTGCCATGGAGTCTGACAGGGAGGGCATCCTGGGTAGTCAGCAAGGGTTGCCTGTGGAGCCTGTGACAGCACCTGGTTGGGAGCGGGGCTCCACTCTCTGACCTCTGGCCCTGGGGCTGGGTTCCTAGAGGCCATGGGAACAGGTTCAGCCACAGCATCTCTCAAGGTTGTAATCCCCACCAGACCTGCTGTGACCTGAGGCCTCTCAGAAACTTCCAGTCTGGGGCTTTGGTGCCTCTGTGGTAGGGAGTGGGCTTCCAGGTGAGACCTCCAGTTGGGCAGGGCTGAGTTGGCAGGTCTGGGGTCTGGGCCCCCTGGGGCAGGTTTTAGAGTGTCCTGTGACCCTGGGAGTTGCAGCCTGAACTCCCCCCACACTGTCTGAGGCCCGCACAGATTCTCTGGGGATCCGGGCAGTGTGGGGCCTTGGAGGGCTGCAGCACCCCATGTCCTGGCACAGGACCCCTCCTCAGGCTCTGGCCATTCCTGGGACTCAGGGAGAAGGCACGGAGCATCTGCCAGGCTGTAGGGCAGTGTTGCACCTCAGATCTTGTGTTGGGGCTTGGCAGCTGGGCAACTTTCCAGCAGGGGTTTCTGACTGGGCGAGTGTCACCGTGGTACCAGTTGCTACTACTATACCACAGTGACACGGACAGGACCATAAACCTCCTGGCCTGTTGTGAGCTCAGCACCTTGCTCTGTGCTGTTTGACCTTGAAGGAGGGGCGGGGTCCTTCCTTGCTGGATGTGTCTCCTGAGGTCTGGTAGTTCTGGGTCCCAGCACCTGTTACCAGAAGGAGCCTCGTGGTTTGCTGGCTCTGAGGAAGACATGCCCCAGATGGAGCGGCAGCCTGAGCCCAGGGCTGATGTTTTGGCATTATGGCAGGGGCTACTGGAGGAGGATCCCTGGGGGCAGAAGAGCAAAGGCTCACAGCGGAGCTTTTGGGTCTGGGCTGAGCCACTGTGGAGGTATTCCCCTCACCCGTGC
>PVKU01016789.1:0-13469 GCA_004027475.1 Anoura caudifer | reverse complement strand
AAAAAAAAAAAAGAGGAAGTCCACGAATGGTATGTTCTCTGTGAGAAATAGCACCAGCCTTCAGAAGAAAGCTGAGGATTGCAGGTGGCAAGTATACATGATAGTAAAAACAATCTCAACCTGTCCCAACAAAGATACAGGCATAACTTGGAGTTATTTCGGGTTTGGTTCCAGAATACAGCAAGTATCACAATAAAGCGAGTCATAATCTTTTCACTGGTGGAGGATTTTGCCTTAAATTTGTAACAGTTGCAACATTTGTACAGCTCAATAAAGTGAAGCTCAATAAAGCGAGGTGTGCCTGCACGGATGATTCAAGTAAATGCAGCCATGGTTCTAGACAACAGCCAAGGGTCTAGGAATCAGCAGAAACGGTGAGAGTAAATCCCTACAAAAGTCCCTTGGCTCAATCCTAAGAGCTCCATCCACACTTGGGTGGGAGAGAGATTTGAATCCTACACCCATGAAGGGCACCATTAGACTTTCTGGAAAGCAGCATCAGAATCACGAAAGCTCCACCAGAAGCCAAGCTAGTGGGGGAGCTAGAGACCAGCATCCTCTTATTTAGAGTCCTTCTATTCTCCCTGCGCCTTGACTTTCCCAAACCACCCTACAAATGAACTAATTCATTTCCCTATCAATGAGGTTGAGCATCTTTTCAAATGTTTGTTGACAATTTGTGTCTCCTCCTTGGTGAATTACTCACTTATACACCTTTTCTAGTTTTCATTGGGCTCTTTGTCATTTTCTTATCAATTGTACAAAACCCCTTTGTGGTATATGTTGCAAATGTTTTCTGCTATGTAGTTAAATCTACCAATCTGTTTCTTTGTGTATTTTGGATATTCCAGCTTGCTTGCAAAACTCTCCTAGAAGTATCCCTGGCTGGTGTGCCTCAGTGGATTGAGTGCTGGCCTGGGAATCAAAGGGTCATTGGTTTGATTCCCAGTCAGGGCACATGCCTGGGTTGCAGGCCAGGTCCCCAGTGGGGGCGTGTGAGAAGCAACCATACACTGATGTTTCTCTCCCTCTCTTTTTCCCTCCATTCCCCTCTCTAAAAGCAAATAAATAAAATATATTTTTTAAAAAGTCTCCCAGAAGTATATTCTCTTACCACTTTTCCTTTGTCATACTAACTACAATTAAAAAGAGTGGTAACAGCATTGATGAGAGAGTTGGGCAATGATATTCTCATAGCCTATGGGTAGGAATGTGAGTTTTTACAGCCATTTGGAAAATAATCTGGCTGTAACTACTATCATGTAAAAATGCACATATCCTTTGCTTCAGCAATCCCATTTTTGAGTCATCTTTTCCACAAAAATAAAAACACTGGCTCACAAAAGAATGTATACAGAGGAATAGAATGAAGAAATAAAATGGAGTCACTGTATTCAAACTGCTAAGTTACTAAAATCAAGTATGTTGACCCATGAACAAATGATTCTGTTCTTGTTTTAACTAGCCTGGGAACTTAAACTTTTGAATGTTCCAGTCCTGCATCAATGCCTGGATATACACCAAACTTCCAGACAATCTGAAACACTAAGGAAAGAATGCTCATGTTTCCAGACTACCTGACATCTAGAATTCAGACCACTGGTCAATTACAGGATTTCTATCTCAGACCAATCTAAAGGCTAAGAATACAGAACAGAGTTTTCTCAAGAATGTGCTCTTTATGCATGTCACATCCACTATGAGGATGAAGACCATTCTCAGCAATCAGACTATCCACATTCCAAAAAATGTCAACATCACTCTAAAGGGACGTACAGTTATTGTGAATGCAGGGCCCCAGGGGCTGCCTGTGGAGGAACTTCAATCACATCAATGTAGAACTCAGTCTCTTAGAAAGAAAAAGAAGAGGCTCCAAGTTGATACTATCTTATTTTAGCTTCTCTAAGGTACTGATAAATTTCCTCAGCATATTCAGTCACATTGATCACATCTCTACCAGTATCTGATGCGTCTTCAGGGTGGGAATAGAGAACTGAATCTGCCAGCATAAGGGAAACTGCTAAAATCCAGCAGGAAGTGAAGGTCTGACTTAAGTGTCTACTGTTGTCCACTTCATACACATCCTCAAATGCCATCCCATCGCTCCCTGTGCAGCTGTTACTGTCATCTTGCTCAGACTCATCCATGCAGGTAATGTAGGTTATCAAATCCTTTCTTGGCTGAAGCATGGACCCTACAGTCAGAAAGCGCTTTCTTCTGGCTTGAGGGAAGACAGTTTCTGATCAAGAGAATCACCTGAGTGTTTTGATCCCCTGGCCACAGGTCCTCCTAAACTGCCCATTCTCAGTTAACTCTCCTGGCACTGTTCCTTTAGGGGATCCTGGCTGAACCAGGCTCTGGTTATCATCCTACAGGCATGAGGACCTCAGGACACTGGAGCCAGGACTACTCCGCTCTTAGAGCTGCTGAAATGCATCACTTCGGTCTCCACAGGCTGCTGCAATCGGGGAAGCAGAAAAAGACAAGCTGGATTAGTCAACCTCTTCCACCAGGAGCTTCAAGGATGCAGCAAATCTCTACAACGGAGAGCACTAAGACTATGATCTTCCCTGCAATTGTTAAGGCCTAAAGGGAAGAATGTACTCTTTACTCAAGAACTCTTACCTTTTCTTTCTTCCTCAGAACACTCCAGGTATTGCCTAGGTGTGTTTCTGGTTTGCAGATCCTAGTCCCTTAAATAAATCTTTGCTATTTATTTCTAGCCAAAGCCTCCAGATTGTTTTTTAGTTCATTTGACAGTATAAATGTTAGATAGAACAAGAGTCTCAAGGTCTGGGCAGTTCTTACTAAATGATATCTTGCTAAATGTTAAAATGTAGCACAGTATTTTGTAGATACAGTTTTAAATAGGACATGCTTGATAGGAACTCAACAGGATGAGTGTAGCTAACTGCAAAAAAATCAATACGTAATTGACTAAATACTGTACATAAGCAATAGCTAAGCCTCCCTCTAGGGAGGCTGAATTTTGGGTGTGAATACCCTGTCTCCTTTACTCGCTGCAAGTAAATAAAACTACCAAATGACAACCACATTTTATTCTTGTACAAGACATCCCAAGTGGGGAACCCCTTGAGTTCCAGTACCACATTTGGCAACTCGGACGGAAGTCTCCTAAAGGGATTCCCTCTGGGCCTGGTGTGGATGCTCAGTGAAGCAGGCAGCAGCAGCAGCCTGTCCAAGGCTTACTTGCCTAGGTCTCCACTGGATAAGGGATCTGTTCTATAGGAAACTCCTGCTTGATGCGGACCACTGGAGTCGCTACGTGGCCTGCCTCCACCATGAAACAGTGGCCACCTGAACCTGTTTTTTTTTTGTGTGTGTGCTTCAGAAGGGGAGTGTGTAGGTCAGCCCATGGTTGCTTTAGTTAGTATTTCTATTCCTGTTTTGGATATAGGGTTGTCAGAAGGACAGTTTAATTTCTGGTTCTCTCTTGGTTTCAGGTTGTGTGACACCAGATTTAGGGCCCCACCTATGTCTAACTCAGGGGTTGAGAATCACTGTCGGGTGACCCAGAACATCCTCTGGTGACAATGTCTGGAGTTGCTGTCTGGTGGTCAGGGAACCCTGTGTCACTGATAGTGTTTTTGGTGAACTAAAGGTTATGAGATCATAGACTCTACCATCCTTAGTTTCAGTCTTGTAGAAGGTGGATTTTGTTCTTTTTATGTGCATTTGCATCTGCCTTGTCTTATATGTAAATATGCTGGTGATGGGGAATGCAAATTTGGTGCCCAAATGCAGCCCCTTGGAGTGCATCCTCCAGAAATGGGTAAAAAGAGCAGTGTTTATTTACTTAAAGAAATTAAGTGCTTATACAAATTAATGTAATAAGTGGGTCCATGGTAGGAAACTGCCTGTCCTGTACAAGGTGAATTCAGGAGGCATTGTTTTCTAAGTGCAGCTTCTTTGCTTCCTCAGGTGTAAGCATATCCCATGAGACCATTTACTTTATGCACAAAAGCTTCTCCCCTGCAACTCCCACCCTGTCTCCACCTGAGGAGTGCACTTTCCGGAGCACCCAAGGCCAAGGTGGAACTCATGATGCGAAATAGGAATGGCATCCAAATCTTGCAGTTCCCTGCACAACAAGGAGGTTCCCATCAGACTGGCCTCGTGGTCTCCAGTGGTGATCCGGGGTAGAAGAAAGGGTCTCTTACCTAGAAGACAAGCAAGACTGAGCAACAAAGTTTGGCTATAGAACTCAGGGGTTATTGGTGTAAAGATATATGCTTGGGGTTATACAGGGAGAAACTGGTTTTATCTGTGAGCCAAAAAAAATGAAGCACATTTGGTAGGCTGTTTTAATAAGACTCCCACTGCTTCCATTTGTCTTAAAGGACAAGGGGGGAAAATTACAGCTCTTCAAAGAGTCTCACTGATATAAAGAGATTTTTTTTAGCAGGTGTGATTTCAAAAATTTTATCAAAGGGGTGGTAACACAGGTCAAATACCATAGAAATATTGAAAATTAAAGAAAACTAAGATTACCTGATTGGATTGGTGCCCCACCCCAAAAAGAGAGATAAAAGTCTGCTGTGATTTTAAAATATAGATAACCCTGGCCAGTGTGGCTTAGTTGGTTGGAGGATCATCCCGTGTACCAAACAGCTATGGGTTCTGGTCAGGGCAATTACCCAGGTTGCAGGTTTGATCGGGTCAGCGTGTATAAGGGAGTCAACCAGCCAATGTTTCTCTCTCACATTGATGTTTCTTTCTCTCTCTCTGCCCCCCCTCTAAAAATCAATAAATATATATAAGTATATATTTAAAAATTATAAAAAATGTAGGTAGAATGAACCATATGTACGTATTTTGATTAACAGAAGCCAAAAGTCTGGGCTTCCTAGCCACATGGTTTGGAGGAAGGTGGAAACGACATCAGGAAATGAACTGCTCGTAGTGTGATGAAAAATTTGTTAAGAAGCCATTTGCTGGTTCCCTGTCCATTTATCTGCAAGGATGGTTTTGAGGGGGCAGGTACACAGTCATGCATTCCCTTGTGCCAGCCCAGTCAAATTAAGAAGACTCCTGAGACCTCAGCTTCTTTTCTGAGCAGCTCCTCCTCCATCTTCCAAAGCTGTGGGGTGGAACAGGTTGAGGCGAGAGAGCTTGCTCTCTGTATCCACTAGGTGCTTCTAATCTGCGTCTTCTCCCTGGGCAGTGGTCTCACTCAGCCAGGGCACAGGCCCCTATGGCTTTGGGAGTCTGCTGACTGGCAGCGGGATGGGCTGACCCGGACACTTGCCCTGCTGTGGAAGCAGCAGGTGGAACAGCCCAGTGTTTTGTCACAGCCAGATACAGTCATGGATGTTTAGGAACAGAACACTGCACTGCTCAGGTGTGTGCTGGAAGGGAGACAGGTGCAGGGAGACCACACCATCCAGAACCTCTTTTAGCAGAGTGGGTCTGAATTGTGGCATGTGAACCAAACTATTAAACAAGGCATCCTGGGCCTGTCCTCTGCCTTTCACAATTCCACATGCCTGGGACATGGGGGCAAGCCTTGGGGAGGCCTTTTTAGCCCGTGTTCTCTAGAAGTCTATAAGCTAGAGGGCTGAGAGGAACAGCAACCTATAACTGTAGCAGGTGACTCTGCCACTGTGGGTGTCTTAGGCTGGAGAGAAGAGGTGAAGCACGGTGGTGCCTTACGTGAGCAGCCTTTCCTGACATTGCTGATTCTCCTTAATTTTCCCATTTCATTATCTTAACAACCTCTGCCCGCAGCTGTTTCCAATTTCTTCTTGAGGTCAGAATTGGAGTTTCATGCCTAATGTTTCTAATCTGGGGATGGTGGTGGAGGGGGGTGGGAGAGTCACTGTCTGTGAAAGATGTAAACTATGGGTATATAGACCCCAAGTGATCTGCTCATCAAGCCTCGTCCCATACTGAACTAAAAGGAGCAATGAAGTTGTATAGACACAGCTTAAAAAAAATAATACCTGGGTTTAGACTCCCCAAGACCTTTCAAAACGACAATGGGCCAGCTTTCACAGTGGCCATAATAAAGGGACCGGTGAGCTCTCCAAATAAGGTGGGTCTTACATTCTTCATGGAGACCACAGTCCTCAGGAAAAATACTCAAAACCCTGGCCAAACTAGGCTAGGAAACCAGTGAGACCTGGCTTAAATTACTACCAATTACTCTGACGTGGATCACCCCAGCACCTAAAGAAATGCTTAAATTAAGTCCTTTTGAATTTGTGTATGATAGGCCTTCATGGGGCTCCTCCTATATTTTAGGACGCCCAGACCCATTAGTAGAACAGGCTGTTAAACATATTATCCAATTAGGAAAGGTAACTAAAAACTTAAATCTAATTTGAATTTACCAACATCAACAGATATACCCATATGATCCAGGGAACTGAGCATATTTAAAAACCTGGAAATCAGGTTCCCTGAAAGATCAACTGAATCCAATACGTACAGGTTCTCATCTGGTATTATTAACAACTCATTCTTCTCCAAAACTGTAAGATAAAACTCTATGGATGGGATATAACTTTTTCAGATGAAGCCAATTACACTACCCAGCGAGAAAGAGGAAATAGATCCACGGTACTACTGTGAACCCAGTCTGACAAGTGATGCCCATTTACTATTATACACTCCTGTTCTCAGAAATCTCAGAACCTAGGGTACCCCATAAGTCAGGCAGCCAGAGAATTTCACTCCTCTAACTCAAAGACGTGCCCCATTCCTGCTGAGCAGGAAGCAGTTAAAGAAGTATGACCTATATCCCCATGCCCTCAAGAATGAGGAATGAAAAAATCTTAGGTAGAACTGTTAGACAGGACAAAGGTCTCAAAATTTGGGCAGTTCTTACTAAATGCTGTCTTGCTAAATGTTAAATGTAACACAGTACTTCGCAGATGCAGCTTTAAAAAGGATGAGCTTGACAGGAATTCAACATGTTAAGTGTAGCCAACTGCAAAGAAGAAATCAACATGTAATTGACCAAATAGTGTATATATAAGCAATAGCTAAGCCTCCCCTCAGGGAGGGAGAGCTTTGGATGTGATTCCCCTGTATCCTTGACAACTACATTTTGTCATTGAATAGAATATCCCAAGCAGTGAACCTCCCGAGTTTAGTAACACGAAGATGTTAAGTTCATCAGCATTTTGTAGGGCAAAACGAGAAACAGCCTAAATTTCAAACAGTAGGTAACAGTTAAATGAATTGCATGGTGGAGTTATACTCTGGTATATTTTACTGTTATCAAAAATAATTATTTTGGTCCTGGCTAATGTGGTCCAGCTAAATTATACTCAGGCCTTTCAGGGTATATAGACTCTTTATCCTAACAGCAATTGGAAGCCACTGAAGGATTATTTATTACAGCTGACATTTAAAAAAAAATATGCCTATTATGTGCTAGATACTGTGCTAAAGGCTTTACTTATATGATTTTATTTATTCCTTGAAGCAACCATATAATAATACTATTATTCCAATTTTACAGACTGAGGGCACTGAAGTGTAGGAAGGTTATTTGCTCAAACACTTAAATGTATAGAGGCTGGACTTTATAACCCCTACTATCAACCCTGACATTACACATACTATGAGCAATAAAAAGTAAGCAAGTATGAACAGCTAATCCTAATCTCCTTGGCAGGAACAGCCCCACTGTGGAGTTGGTAGCAGAGATATCAGGGTTTAATGCACTAATCATTGAATTGAACTAATCCCCTTTTTCCAACTCCATATTAATCAAATAACCTTGTAATTATATTCTGGCTTCCCATATAGATTTTTCTGCAGGAAGATAATGCACTGACCAGTCTACACATGCGGTTTGTTTCAGTTGGCAATTTTATTGCTCATTATGGATTAATAAATTGGCATTCTACTTTTTTTAAAAAAGGTGAAATACACTAAAATATATGAAATAATCTTAAAGTTTTTTTCATGAAATTAGTTTAAAAAATAAAAATAATATATATTGTCTTTTTTATAATACCTGCTTTGAGTGACCATAGATATGGTCGTGAAGTCTAGAGATGAGCCCTTTCTTTACCTTCTTTGTCAAAGCCCCTAGCACAGCCCAAGAGCTTCCATTGTTTTCCAATTGGCAAACTGCTTGCCTTCCGAATGCACTCAGAGGATTGTTCTTCATGCGAAGCAGCAGGAGGTTGCTACTGGGGTCTCATTCCTGTCCCCCGGGGTAATATACACCCTATCCTAGGAGCCGGCGGGTTCCCAATTACATCATTAAACCCGATGTTAGTGTGCTTGGGCCCACAACCACAGCAGCCGCTGCCAAACCTGCACCCATTCTGCAGCCCCTACACCAGACGAAAGGACACCCGTCCTCCTTTCCACTTGTGGGCTCCTTCCAAACTGGGACTCCATGAAATCTGTTACTGATTCCCTAGTCCTTGTTGGCTCAAGTTTTATTCTTTTTTTTCTTTCTCTCTACAATTTCTTTAATGGACAAAACCGGGACAAGCGCAAGTGGACATTTAAAAGTGAAAGCTTCATGAAACGTACCATTTCTCTTCATTAAGATGTCTGCTTAATGACATATAAAGGCTAAATAAATAGGGCTTTCCCCCAAGAAAAATATTCAAGTCTCCTGAACAGAAGATTGAAGTGACACTATAAATATGATTCCCCCCCAACCCCCTCGGCGACGTAGGAAAAGTCAGCAAGTGCAAGGTCAGCCTTGTGAGAGGCCTCCTTTCTTGAATGGAGAAAAGAACGGAGCTGAAGGATCAACAAAGGTAAGGGCCTCTCAGCAACTTTAGCGTTGGATGTGGAAGGAGGACTGCAATCATTTAAATCGATGACAAAACTTTCACTATTCTGCTTTTCAGCCATTTTCACCACAGAGTCTTTAACCAAGAAATTACATACAGGGACACATCTTTCTAGCCAAAAAAGAAAAAAAGTTACTAGCAACTAGGCGTCCCTCCTCAAGATTTCCAGCTGCCAGCAGCATGCAGGGTTGGGATGAATTAGGCAATGCGAAGAAGCGTACGCCGACCAGCCAAGATGGCCACTTTCACAGGACTGAGGGCCACTGGCTCCCCTGTCACCCGGGCATCCAAACGTGGGGCCGCCGGAAAAACCCACGGGAAAGAGCCAGAGGACAAAACCTTCACGATTCCCATCGCCACCGCTGGGGGACGCGACCTCCCCGCCAGACACCCGGGCCAACGGTCAGGAGGGAGGTGCCATGTTACAGTACAAGGGAAGCAACTCCACTAAGTCCATGCTGCTTTTCCTCCCACATCATACACAGAAGGGTACAACGCCCCGTACACTCGTGTTTCAGCGTATCCTTTGTTAGGAGTGCTTATGATAGCTAAATATTCGCCGGAGGGGAGCATACCCTCGGCCCCTCTCACTGCCTCGCACAGTGGTTTAGTCCGAGCTCCCCTCCGCGCACCGCCCCCTCACCCCCAGCGCCAGCGGCGCACAGGCGCGCCGCGTCGAGAGGCGGGCCCCAGCCCGGCGCGCGCGGGCGCCGTGTATAAATACTGCGCCGCGGCTCCGCTGCCCGGTTCGCTCCGCACCGCCCGCCTGGACTTGAGCTCGGTGCTCTGCTTGCGAGTTTCGCAGTCGTCGCCTCACTGCTCCGTTTTCTCTTCCCTCAACGTCACTGTCACTCGCCGCCACTCACCAACACCAACATGAACGGGCAGCTTAACGGCTTCCACGAGGCGTTCATCGAGGAGGGCACGTTCCTCTTCACCTCAGAGTCTGTTGGGGAAGGCCATTCAGGTGAGGTGTCGGGGCCTGGCGCGAAGTGAGGGTGGGGCGTGGGGCCCGGCCCGGCCGGGCAGGCTCCGACCGGCTGACGGTGGCGCCCACATAGGTTGCCCTTGCTTGCTGGGCTATGGGAAAAGCCGCGGCCGCGCGCCCTCCGCGTGTCGCCCTCGGTGCTGAGCGCGTGCCCGCCGTTCCCCTCCCCCTCCCTCTCCTTCATTCGCATCCGGCCGCGCGCCCCGGCACGCGGAAGATTCCAGAAAACAAGAAGGGCGGAGGCCGCGGCAGCTTGTGCTCTACTCGGGGAGGGCACTGTTTCTTCCTCTCCGTCCTGCTCTACGAAAAACCTCGAGTGGGCGACCCGCCCGGAGTGCTCGCGCCCGGGCCGCGGGAGCGCGCTCCCCGCATTGCAGCGGCAACCACGTGTCTGCCTCATGTGGCATCTGGGTCGGGCTAGTGGCCCTGTGGCCGGGCTGCCGGAGCGCTCGGAATTGTGGAGTCCTGGGCTGGTACCCAGGGACGCCTCTTCCGAGTTACTTCGCTTGGGTCACCACCACTCCCGGAGAATACGGACCGTCCGTTAGGCAGTATATGGCCTCGCCTTTGAGGTGCCAGTCTCCAACTAAATATAGCGCGTGTTGGAGAAGGCATGCCTTATTTGGGCCGTGCTTGAAAAGGATGGAAGCATGAATTAAGCGTAAGTTGCCATTGTGTTCTAAAGTTTTTGATGCCTACCGTTAGGCAGGGTTTTACCTCGTTTCCTTCTTCGGGCTTTGTCCACTAGTCCGCCATTATGGGGATCAGTTTACACGTGGACGAGTGAAGCTCTCAAGGAACTTTCAATCAATCCGAAAACCTCACCTGGTAAAGATCATTGTTTTGCTGAACTGCTTCTGCTTTTTCTTAGGTTGACCACAATACATAGTTATCTAGCGTGGTGGTTCAAGGGTCCATTTCTCCTGTAAGTCTCCTGTCCCTTTGATGAAATTCCACAAGCATAATCTAGTGATGTGGAGACAAAACCCAAGACCCCGATGAGTAATGGTCGGATGAGTTAATCGTTTAAGTCACAGGCATTTGTAACAGTTTGTAGGTTGCCTTGAACCTTTGGCCTGACTGGAGTGTACATTTTGTTTGAGTATAGAAAATTCAGGAAAGTGATATTGGGGTATTTCTGTTCTTTTCCCACTTTTTAATAGATGTCAGTGTAGAGGAAAAGTCAACAAGGATGTGGAAGACCTTTGGGCATTTAGCAGTCTGGTCATCTTTTGTTACTAGACTGTGCATAACAATCACATAATTTGCCATTTCATTCCTTTTGTTCATAAAGTGTCCTTGTTTTCATTGTTTAACTCTTGTTGACATTTCTTAATGCCCTAATTGGTGTTCCTCAGATGAGGGAGACATTGATGAGGAAAAAAAGATTACTTTTCTGGTTGGTTGGATTTATAATGCAAACTTTAAATTTTGGGGATAAAATATTAAGTATGGTTTGAAAATGAAAGTCAACGCTAAGGCCAAATGTTTCCTAGCTTTGCTTTTAGAGGTGAAGATAAAACTTCTATTTTTACTTTCACTTGAGTAATCTTGATAATGTGGCTGTTATATTTAACAGTGGGAATGTTTTGCCTGGGAACTTAAGTTTTCATTTTAAAATGTAACATGCTGTATGCTACATCCAGTATTCTTTAGGTAAATAGTTTCTGGTAAAACAGTGCTTTAATTATATAGCTGTTAAGATCTCCATATTTGAAATGCTACTGAATTGTACACCTGAAAACGTTTAGTAGAATGGTAACAGTTAAGACTTACATAGGTGTTAACCACGGTTACGAGAAGAAAGGTCTACCAAAGGTCTCGACAGCTGTGGTTACCAGGAAGGGCGCATGGCATAACTTACAATAAGTTAAAGAAATTGAGCTGGGAATTTTTTTCTTTCCCCAGATAAGATTTGTGATCAGATCAGTGATGCTGTCCTTGATGCTCACCTTCAGCAGGATCCTGATGCCAAAGTGGCTTGTGGTAGGTTCAGAATGCTACTGCTGCTACTTGTTTTGTTTGTTTGTTTGTTTGTTTTTTAAGATTTTATTTATTTTTCTAGAGGAGGGGGGGAAGAAAAACACGAATGTGCGAGAGAAACGTTGATTGGTTCTCTCTGGCATGCCCCTAACCAGGGACCTTACCGAGAATCAAACCAGCAGCCATTTGGTCCGCAGGATGATGCCCAACCCACTGAGCCATACTAGTTAGGGCCAGAACACTGCTTTTTATCAACTGATGAAAAGGTAGCATCATGAAAATTATAAAAGTGACACTTGAGTGTGAACCTCTGTTTTATTAGAAACTGTGGCTAAAACTGGAATGATCCTTCTTGCTGGGGAAATTACGTCCAGAGCTGCTATTGACTACCAGAAAGTGGTTCGTGAAACCATAAAACACATTGGATACGATGATTCTTCCAAAGGTATATTTTAATGAGTTGGCTTTTCTAAACTCATTTTTCCAAATATTCTCTTCAGTGCTCTAGCTCTATCTTCTAAAGATGTTCCTGTTAATCTTTAACTCCACCTGTACAGTTTTACTATCCTTTTGTTTCAGCCCTATTCTATCCTCTGAAAGTACTAAGTTTTAGGTATATTTGATTTCTTTAGCAATACAGGTGATTCTTGAATAGCACAGGGGTTAAAAGCACTGACCTGATCACTAGCACCCTGCTCCCCTCTTCTCCCCTCCTCAACCCCCATACATAATTGTCTATCATCTATGGCCAAGTGGCAGATATGTTATTCAAGGGTCACCTGTATAGAATCCCAGATAATTGTTGCAAAGAAGGTATTACTATAGCTGCTTTTTAAAGAAAACTGCTTCTGTTTGTTACAGGGTTTGACTACAAGACTTGCAACGTGTTAGTGGCCTTGGAGCAACAATCACCAGATATTGCTCAAGGTGTTCATCTTGACCGGAATGAGGAAGACATTGGTGCAGGAGACCAGGTATTGTGATAGGTGCTATCTGCATCTTTTCTAACATTGCATTTTGAGGCTTGGATTGATAACATTGGTGACTTTCCTTTGTTAGGGTTTGATGTTTGGTTATGCCACTGATGAAACAGAGGAATGCATGCCTTTAACTATCGTCTTAGCACACAAGCTCAACGCCAAACTGGCTGAACTACGCCGCAATGGCACTTTGCCTTGGTTACGCCCAGATTCTAAAACTCAAGTAAGTGATGATCATGATGTTAAATCACATATATGCATTGGCCCAGAATATTAGTGAAGTTACTTGGTTGAAGCTAATTGAAAAAAAGAAAAGACTAGCATTTATCTTTTGTAACTTAGAACAAAACTTGTTTAGTAGACTGATGTCCTGATGACATGTGTTGCCTTCAAGGTGACTGTGCAGTATATGCAGGATCGAGGTGCTGTGATTCCCATCAGAGTCCATACAATTGTTATATCGGTTCAGCATGATGAAGAAGTTTGTCTTGATGAAATGAGGGATGCCCTAAAGGAGAAAGTCATCAAAGCAGTTGTACCTGCAAAATACCTTGATGAGGATACAATCTATCATCTACAGCCAAGTGGCAGATTTGTTATTGGTGGGCCTCAGGTAAGACCTTACAAGTGTCAATTCACTCTACTCTTTTGGATCTTCTGTAATGGTTATTGGCAAGAATTTGGCCACTGATCACCTTTTCTCTTGATTTGGCGGGGGGGGGGGGGGGG
>PVKU01016788.1:0-13472 GCA_004027475.1 Anoura caudifer | reverse complement strand
TGGGGTCTCCCCCACTCCCCAGCTGTCTAACCTGACTCATCCTGCTATAATACTCTTCTCTTAACCTGTCAAAGTCTGAGTTTCCTCATCTGTAAAATGTGTAGAAAGTTGATAGTCCCTACAATATTTTCTAAAAAGATGAAAAAAATTTGAGTTGATTTAGTCTACATAAATTATATACACAAACACTACATTTCATAATCCAGGAGGCATCATTCACACTGTATTCTATGACAGGTGTCAATTTAAGCCTGAGAAACTGCAACCTACTTTTGTAAATGAAATTTTATTGAAACACTGCCATACTTCTTCATTTGCAGATTGTCTATTAGTGCATTCTCCACTATAATTGCAGATCTGATTAGCTGCAATGGAAACTATATAGTCAAGAAAGTAAAAAAAATTTGCTTTACAAAAATTTGTCAAATTTTGGTTCATATAAATGCTGTTTCCTGGAAGTGTACAATTAAGGTTCACCTAATTACAAGTATATCTTGGAGATAAGTGGGACAAGTTCCGATCACCACAATAAAGCAAGTATTAATGGGGGAACTCAAGAGTTGGAAAAATTAGTTTTAGGTAATAGTTAATAAGCTTGGTAATGAATGCATGTAAAATGCTATTGTTTCGGGAACTGAACCCACCCTGACTCCAAACCACAAGCAATTTGATCCTTGTGCCCCAAGGGGATTGCAAGCAATCAAGATTGTATCTGTGCCATTGTGTTCCACAGAGAGACATCCTGCTGCCCAGGACACAAAGAATCACCCAGAATACAAATGCACAGGACACACATGAAGAATCACTACACTAGGCCAAAGGATGAAAGGATGCTAGGAAAATTGCTAGACTGCAGCTTTTACCTGATTAAACATTTTCCTGAGTTCCAAATTAACCTTTTTTTTTTTTTTAGTTCCAAACCCCTCACCTACACTTTTTCTTCCTTACAAAAAATGCTGGCTTGGAATAAAAGGTAAAATGATCTTTTAGGTTACATAACCCACCATCTTCTTAGATCACTGGACATCTGAATAAAATGCCCACAAAGATTCAATCTCTGTGTCTACTTATTGGTTCTGGTGCTGACAAGTAGCATGAATGCTGACTTACCCAATTTCAGTATCTCAGTAAAGTGAGTTCTTATCTTTTTGCTAGTGGTGGTTCTTGACCACAATTGGTAAAAAAAAGTGCAACCTCTATAAAACACAATAAAGCAGAGAACAATAAAATGAAGTATGCCTGTATTTATGTATCTATAAATAAGTGAGAAAGTACTGATTTGACAAGAATGAAACTCCTCTTTCTTATTATTTAGGACTACAGTTAAAAATAATCAAGGTAGCAAAGATAACATTCCTAATTTTAGTGTCATCATTATCATATTAATATACAGTAACTAAGACTTTTCAAATAGTAGAAGTTTAGCCTAGGAGAAGTAGGCCTTGGTGTACTATTAATTTACTGAAAGACCTAGGCAGGCCTAGGAGGAATGGAAAATCACCAGGTGGGAAACTGTACCATGGAAAGCTGCCTGCCAACCCTATGCAGATGCTCAGGTAAGATGGGGGTCTGGGGTTGGTCTATCTGGTATGACAGTATGCAGCTTTAACTTCGAGCCTGACAAGATGTATCAAGAACAATGATTAGCAGAAACAGCACCCAGTAACCAGCTGTAGCCAATCAGGCTCTGACACCCCAAACAGTTACCCTTTGCGGGTTTTTGTGCTTAAAAATCCTGCCCTAAGAACAGCCAGGTGAGTCCCAACCTCTTAGTTGGCTTCACTTCCTCTCTTATTCCTCCCCTAATAAACACTGCTCCTTGGCTCACTGTGTCTGTCTGGTTTCTTAAGCGACTCTGATCTAATATTGACATAGTTTCTTATCGTTCAAATGCCTTTCATGTCAAAAAATATCTCAGCACCAATAAGCATCATGAGATGTAGTGTGTGCTGCCAGGTAAGATATGAGTAAGACAAGATATTTGTCCTCAAGAAACTCATAACTCAAAACCTGCTTGGGGGGAAAGGGGATAAACCAGAGAAAAAGCCAACACAAGACACATTATGAAAAGATACATAAAAAGGAGGTCAGTGGGGCTATAGAAACATCAGGGGTATGTTTTCCTTCATTTCCTAGCTTCAGTGGCTTGATTGTGTGGATTACATTGTATGGAAAAACAGTTTTCCTTGACCCTCTTAGGGTTCCTGAAGGACCTGAAAATTAAACTGACAAAGACAGACTAACAGGAGAAAAGCATACACGTTTTTGAAATCTTTCCATATACACAAGAGCCTGCACAAGAGAAGTGATCAGAGCAGGAAGGTTTTATGTCTGTTACACAAAGAATCAATTTGTGAAGCATTGACAAGACAAAAGGGTTTGGGCTAGGATAGTCAATGGTGAAGAAGTAACTAGAAAGAAAAAGGTTTACTTTAACAAAAAAAAGGTTTGTTTATACAGATTTCTCTGGTGCCATGTCTGGGCTGATTAGAATCTGTCTCTAGTAACAGAAAAAAATAATTTTTTTTTTCCTTCAGGCAGAAAATGGGAAAGTTTTTCAGCACTTACTGCTTTTTAATTGTATTCAACTCCAAATCATTTTTATGTCAAAGAGGCATATTTGGGGGTTATGTATTCTATTTTCCTTCAACATTCTATCACTACTTGTGTTGTTACTAAGCTTGTACTAGAATAGCTCCTTTAGGGAATGCTTTGTATGAGTTCATAGAAACTTAAAAGTGTAACCAGAAAAGACACTGGCATTTGGGCTGCCTGTCACTACCAAACCCAATAAGCAAGGACAGCAATTGAATCTTTATGGGTGCTTTATTCAGATGGTTACAGAACAGAGGCCACAGGGGCCAAGGTTCGTTATGTCCACCACCTTATGGAAAGATGTCTCTCAAAGCCAGAGATTTGTGAAAAGGAAAGGAAATGTTTATTTATTGCTATACAGAGTTAAAGTAGCAACCTAACATCTTCATTAAAATATCAAAGTCCTTTAGGATACCCACAGACACCCACAGTGCTTCCTTTCTCCCTCCTGCCCTAATTCAGGGTACCATAACTCAGGAAAAGAAGCAAACATCTGGGATCCAGGCTTCTGACACCATCAGCTGTGTTGTCCTCCAGGCAGGATCTCTAATTAATCCAAAGTCATGTAGCACCGTCTCATGGCCTACTGGCAAGAGTCCTTTCCCCCTTCTTCCAGCAAAATCTTTCCTGCTTCCCAGGCCGCGCAGCCAAAGGGAGCACCCCAAAGCCGCGTGGTCCTCTTCTACCAGAGTTGCAGGGAAGATCTCCCCACTCTGGCAAAACCTCGTGGCTCTCCCTTTCCACCAAAGCTGCGGGGGTCTGCACTCTGGTGAAAATGCATGGAATCTCTCTCAATGGCTGTGGCATCTCAGTTTAAGTCCTCATGCCAATCCTCCTCTGTACCCCCACTTTCGACTCCTCCTACAATCAGTTATACCTGCCAGCATTCCTGTATTATTCTAAGTTTACTGGGCTGCCATCGTGAGTCTGGGGAGGTGTGTCCCCATGTTCTGGAGCCAATCTTCTCCAAGCTCCCATGCAGGTGCCATAACTCAGGGTTCCTCCCCCAGTCATCTCTTGGGAGGGAGTCCTTTCCATCCCCCTGGCTCAGAGCATGGCCACAGCTATTTAACACATCCAAGCCACCAGCCAAAGGCTATAGATATTTTAAATGACTATGGCATGGATTAGCTGCAAAGCTGTGGCTGTACAAAACATCTCTGCATGTTCCCGCTCCATGTGTCCCTTCCCCGAACTCATGCCTGTGGGGGAAGGGGTGAGGACATCTTATACGTCCCTCTAATATTTCCTGGACACCCTGAGCTCTGGGCCCCATTCTAAATCCCTTTTTGGGGCCCCCCTCTTGGCTGCACCCTGTTTCAAGATGGCCAGCAATCTGAGAAGATGTGGGTTTATACCTTAGCAGACCAATCTTCCCCTGTCTTTCTGAGCCAGACCTTTTCAAAGGGTGGGGGAGGATAAACAAGGTACAATGATGACTTTGAGATTCAGAAGCTGCAACATTCCTGTCCTGGGAAGTTAGCTGTTCCCAGAGGAGAGTGGTCATCTGCTCTCCCTGAAGCATAAAGGCCCGGATGCCTCCAATTTGTCCCCAAGCGATAATCTCTAGCCAGTGCCCCAGGAGGTCGACTGTTTTCCCAGGAGACAGGATGGGCCTTATCTATAGTTTCTGAAACAAAAGCTTTAACATACCTATTACTTGCTAGACATAACTTTTTACCTTAAGCTAAAATTTTCCAAGTCTTGAGTCCCCTATCAAAAGGATTATGCACTCTTGGCTCTTTTGAATTCCAGAGTTTTTACTTATATTACACTAGAATGTCTGACCTAGATGGATAAGAAAATGTTATTATATGTACATAAGTGGCGGGCAAAAGTAAGTTCACAGTTGTGAGTATGTGAAACACAGAGTTTATTCTTGTATTATTATTTATTAATTCTTGTATTAGTTTTCATGTGAACAGCTATAAATCTACTTTTGCCCACCTATGTATTTGTTACATTCAGCCAAGAAAAAAAGATCTTGCCATTCATGACAACATGAATGGATCTTGAGGGAATTATGCTAAGTAACTAAGACAGAGAAAGGCAAATACTGCATGATTTCATTTATATGTAGAATTAAAAAAAAATCATAGAAAAAAGATATCAGATTTGTGGTTACCAGAGGTGGCTGTAGAGGGTGAGGAAATTGGATGAAGGTGGTCAAAAGACACAAATGGACAGTTATAAGACAAACATGTCTTGGGAATGTAATGCACAACATGATGAGAATAGTTGACACTGCTGTATGGTATAGTTGAAAGTTGATGAGAGTGAATCCTAACAGGTCTCATCACACGAAATTATTAATAAATACAAACTAGATAGAATATGCTTGGCACATAGCTCTAAATAGATGATTGTTATGAATATCATTCCTCTTCCCTTTGCTGCCTACATTTATTTTCCTTTTTTAAAATTTATTTTAATTGTTGTTCTTGTACAGTTTTCTGTCTTTTGCTCCCATTCCAGCCCACCGCCCCAGCCCTCCGCAACCCCCTCCCATTTCCACCCCCACTAGTTTTTGTCCATGTGACCTTTATACTTGTTGCTCCACATTTATTTAACTTTTAAGTCACACATATTCTTCCTCTACCATGCTTCCCTAATCCAGTCTCTCTACTCCATTCTCACAGATACCACACCTTTCTACTTTTCATCTAGACTGAGTATTCTTTCCCCCATTCAATTCATTTTACATTCCAATATCAGATTAACTTTCCTAAAATGAAGCTCCAATGATATAAAACTGTTCTTCTCCCCATATATACAGTGCTGATTTCCAAACTTGGGACCCTGTAAGGTTACTGCAGGTGATTTTGGAATCCATGTATATATAAATGTTTACTCAATGAACAAAACCTACTAAAAATATCAGATGTGATTACATTCCAGAAGCAGAATTCTGTTAGCCTATAGTCTGCATCAGGCAATTAGAATCTTCCAAACTAAAGGCTGGCCCCTAGAATCCATTTTGGTTTAAATACTGGTATTCCTAATGATAAAGGCCATAAACCTTACTTGATTTATTTTTATCCTACTCATATAAGAATAAAGTG
This sequence comes from Anoura caudifer, assembly GCA_004027475.1. NCBI lineage: Eukaryota > Metazoa > Chordata > Mammalia > Chiroptera > Phyllostomidae > Anoura > Anoura caudifer. Next base: position 7,815 of record PVKU01016788.1, on the reverse strand, counting down.
TGTATGCAAAATATTTTAGCTAATCCACATATCTTAATACCTCTAATTTCAACAATCAACACTCATTTCTGATGTCCATTTTGCTAATTAACAAGCCAAAATTTCACCAATGAAAACTAGATTCCAACATTCACAATGTTAGTTAGTAAAGCAGCTGGTAGTGCTATATAAAGTATAGCTATAAATGAAGTGTAGCTACCACTTTAGGGGTAGATGCCTGTAGGGCAAGTGGAGGCAGTCTGGCTTCCTCACCCAGGAGTCTGGGTAACTAAGGGGAGCAGTGTTCCCATAGCCTTGGAGGGTCCTGATAACCAGTGTTCTCACAGCCTTGAGACTGGGTCTGATAAACTGTTCCCATAACATAAAGTGGGCTTGCATGTGCAGAACTATGTTATGTTATGTAAGGTTTTGGCAGTTTTCTGGCTTTGTTCCCCTCTAGTACTTAAATAAATAAGGACTTCCCACTAGTTAGGCATGCAGCTTGTGGCATGCATGGCTCGCCGACCCATGAATAAAGGCATTGCAAGCATCCTTACAGCTCTGTGCATTTTCTTCAGTCTACCAGAGGCAAGAGTGGATCTGCCCGGGCTTGATTGGTTGCAACACAATGCTCTGAATTAAAATGACAGTTGGCTCTCTGGAATGTGAACTACTAACTAGAATACTAGTTGCACCCGTGTGGCAACTTCAACTAATACAGACACACAAACAATATCACACTATGCTAAATTATTTTAAATTACAAATAATCGAACACTTCTGCTCTGATTTCTGCTTGTTATCATCCTTTCATTCTTCCTAGTTCATCTCAGATGATACTTCCATAACATATTTCTATAAAGCTCTCTCCAATTAGTTTCCATAGCACTCAGAACTTATTTTATGATATCTACCTTATACTCACAGTCCCTTACCTCAGACTGGTCCTCAGAGGCAGTAGAGTATAACTATTAAAAGCATGAGCTCTGGAGTCAAGCTATGAGAATTTGAATCCTGACTTGATCTGTGACCTTGGCAAGTCCTACAAGTTACTAAACTTCTCTGTGCAATTTCCTCATTTGTAAAATGGATTGTTGCAAACTAATCATAAAGACATAGAGTATATGTGTGCAGACCATAAGCCAGAAGGGCTAGAATAACCAAGTAGATCTAAATATTCATGAAGCACAGGAGACACCTAATATTCACAATACGTTAAATATACCTCAGGCCTCTGAGGCACTGATATTCATGGTACACTCATATATGAGTCACACAGTATTCATGAAGACCTAAATCAGCCATCCCTGAGTGATACCTGTTCTGGGCTTGTTTCCTCTGACCAGGAAATGAAAAGAAAATATCCCTAGCTGCTCATTGGGCTATGAAAAAATTCAGCTTTGGAAAGGCAGATTTGCACCTACAACTCAACAGAGTGTGTTTATACCATTGACTTCAGTCTTCTTTCATCCACAAAGTCCCTTGGCTCAAACCTCATCTTTAGTCCTCCTAACTTCACCATCAGTGGAGAAAGCTGATATGGACAAGAGAAACAGGAAGTATAAACATTGCATAATCCAGGTGTGGTTTTAGTTTACTGGCCTCCTATCCTAATTGTGTTAACATACTTCATTTCTCTCCCTTAGCTTCTCACTGCAAATATTAAACTGATTTAATAAATCATGTGATTAGAGTGATCTAAGACTTATCTGAGTTTCTAGGAGCCTAATCACTCATTATTTGTCTGTGGTTTTAGTTTTTTTAATAATCTTATTGAGATATAATTTGCATGCCATACAATTAACCCATTTAAAGTGTATAATTCAACATTTATTGGTATATTACACTGGTTTCTTTTTTAGAGAGAGGAAGGGAGGAAGTAAGAGAGGGAGAGAAATATTGATGCAAGAGAGAAACATCAATCATTTGCCTCTCATACTCACCCCCAACCCCAAAATCCAGGCATGTGCTCTGACCAGCAACCTTTATCTTTTCAGGACAACTCCCAACCAAATGAGTCACACCAGTCAGGGCTACACTGTTTTGTTTTGTTTTGTTTTGTTTCAGTTGTGGTAAAAATATACATAACATAAAATTTTCCATTTTAACCATTTCAATTGTACAATTCAGTGGCATTAATTACATTTACATGTTGTGCAATTGTCACTATTTCCAAAATTATTTAATCATCCCCCAAAGAAATTCTATAGCCATTAAGCAAATACTCCCCAATCCTCTACCCTCAGCCACTATAATGCCTAAGGTACTATCTAGTTTGTAAGAATCTGCCTAATCTAGGTATTTCACATAAGCAGAATCACATTTTAATCCTTTTGTGTCTGACTTCTTTCACTTAACATAACATTTTCAAGGTTCAACCATGCTGTAACATGTGTCATAACTCCATTCCTTTTTATGATTGAATAATACTTTATTTTCTGGGTATACCATATTTTGTTTATTTATTTATCTGTTTATTGACACTTGGGTTGTGTACAGAAAAAACCTCAGTCTTCCATCTATTGTGTTTCTCTCTTGTGTGTCTCTTTTACTATTCATACAGTAATATATACATCACTCTGATACTTCTGGTCACCAAATGTGTGTGGGGTTTTCCAACCCTACCAGCTAGTTTTCTTATACCAGTTGAATATCCTACAATTTAACTTAATTCTAACACTGTCTACCACAGTTTAAGGGCTCAGTCCCAAAGGACTGATCCTACCCTACTTCAGATGCCAATCACAAGTACTTTGTCCCCCAGTTACCCACAACTGCTGTTCGATTTAGCTACAAGAGGTTCTCACAGTCCCAGACCACAAAGGGTTTCAATTTGTAGCCTGCAAAACTTCCCCCCAAGCAAAAACATTATCCTGTCCTTAAAAGCCTTGAAACCTGTCATTGACTTGGCTTCCTTATGGATGAAAGACCTTTCAGGCATCTGTTTCCAGAATAAGGAGGTTTCATCCATATTGAATATTTTCTCTGGCAAGTAATTTTACTCTATAATCAGCTTATCTAGAGGTTCTTCTTTAGCTGCTTTCACATCTGCAATCACAGACTCACTACTCACTTTCACATTACGTAATGAATAATGGTTCTTGAATAGCTGAATCCACCCAGAGCTAGCAGTGTATTCAACATCATAGGTGAATGTAAACTTTTCTCTTAACAACATGAACATTTTTGCTTTGGCTGTGGTTATGGCATGCTGAGAGCAATATCATTCTGTGTCTGGTCTTCAATCCAGGTCATTAGAAGTTCTTCCATGTCTGAGAAGCCCTTGAATTTTTGTTTGTCTCATTGCCTTTAGTGAAACATGTCCTTTAGCAACTTCTGTCACTTTGTTCTTGTTTATCAAGATCATAGCTGTTGTGTACTGGGACATGCGTGACTGGCAAATAGTAACCATCACTTATTTTCCACCTTTGTAGTCCTTAATCAGTTTTAATCTCATTTCCAGAACAATCATTTGATGTGGCCACTTGCTCGTAACATTAACAGTGGATTTGGTATGCTTAGAGGTCATGACAAATAAAACAATAGGAGATTAAGTCAAGTGCAAGAGATAACGATGCAATCAAGAGATGCAGTAAACTGTAAATGTATGAGACCCTGGCAGCATAACACAGCATACTGTTTCACAACAAACTATTTTTTAAAGATTTTATTTATTTATTTTTAGAGAGAGGGGGAGGGAGGAAGAGAAAGAGGGAAACATTCATGTAGGATTGATTGACTCTCAGAGGCCCCCAACTAGGGATCTGGCCCTTAATTCAGGCATGTGCCCTGACTGGGAATTGAACCAGTGACCCTTTGGTTCACAAGTCAGCACTCAATCCACTGATCTACATCAGCCAGGACAACCAACTATTTTTTATAAGTAGAAAGAGTATACTCTAAAATATTGATTAAAAAGTATAGTATAAGGGAGTTTGGCAAGATGGTAGGTAGGTGGACACTAAGCTCACCCACTCACAAAAATACATGAAATATACACTTATTTTAGAGCAAATTCACCTGAGAGACCGACTATGAGACAATTAAGTAGCACCTGCACAAGCAAGAGAGAGTGATTGAATAGAAAAGGTAGGGGTGCTCGCTTTGGCAGCACATATATTAAAATAGGAATGATACAGAGAAGATTAGCATGGCCCCTGTGCAAGGATGACATGCAAATTCATGAAGCGTTCCATATTTTTCAACCATTCACCCAGACCGGTAAGAGGGGCAGAGTCGGTGACCAGTGGAGAGGGATCGCTGTGGGAAGAAGCAGTGGCTAGTGGTCCCTGATGCACACGCAGGCAACTGTTGGCATACCCCAGGCGCACAGGCGGCGGTTACTGGACATGGGGAGGCAATGAGCAGACCAAGCAAGGTGCACACGGTGGTTGACAGCGGTCACACATTCATGCACAGATAAACCAGGTGAAAATGGGCAGTGAGATAGACTGCACAACCCAGGACCCCAGCACTGGGAAATAAAGCCACCGATTGAAAACACTTGTTGGGGTTGAGGTGCCAGGAGAGAATCCCAGCCTCACAGGACAGTTTATTGGAGAGACCCACAGGGTCCTAAAATGTACACAAGACCACCCACACAGAAATCAGCACCAGAAGGGCCCAATTTGCTTGGGGAAAGTGGCGGAAGGGACTGGAATCAGAGCACAGAGCATTGTTCCCTCTCAAACCCTGCCCCCACATACAGCATCACAACTCAGCTACTGGGCTGCCCTGCCCTGGGGAACACCTAACGCTGTGTCCCTCACTACATAACAGCCACGACCGGACCAAAAAAAAAACCCACAAAACCAAAAAATGGCTCAAACAGGAAAACAAATCAAAGCCCCAGAGCCAATTCATCTAAGCGACCAAGAGATAGCCAACCTATCAGATGCACAATTCAAAGCACTGGTTCTCAGGATGCTCACAGAATTGGTTGATTTTGGTTGCAAATTAGATGAAAAAATGAAGGCTACAATAAGTCAAATGAAGGAAAATGCACAGGGAACCAATAGTGATAGGAGGAAAACTGGAATTTAAATCAATGGAGTGGACCAGAAGGAAGAGAGAAACAACCAAACAGAAAAGAATGAAGAAACAAGGATTCAAAAAATGAGGAGAGGCTTAGGAACCTCCAGGACATCTTTAAAAGTCTCAACATCTGAATTATAGGGGTACCAGAAGGGGAAGAGGAAGAGCAACAAGTCGAAAAGTTATTTGAACAAATAATAAAGGAGAACTTCCCCAATCTGGCAAAGGAAATAGACTTCCAAGAAGTCCCGGAAGCTCAGAGAGTCCCAAAGAAGATGGACCCAAGGAGGAACACACCAAGGCACATCATAATGACATTAACCAGGATTAAAATGAAGGGGAGGATCCTAGAAGCAGCAAGAGATAAGGAGGCAGTTACCTACAAAGGAGTTCCCATCAGACTGTCAGCTGATTTCTCCAAAGAGACCTTACAGGCAAGAAGGGACTGGAAAGAAGTATTTGAAGTCTTCAAAGGCAAGAACCTACATCCAAGATTGCTCTATCCAGCAAAGCTGTCATTTAGAATGGAAGGGAAGATGAAGCACTTCTCAGATAAGGTCAAGTTAAAGGAGTTCATCATCACCAAGCCCTTATTACATGAAATGTTAAAGGGACTTATCTAAGAAAAAGAAGATAAAAAATAGGACAGTAAAAAGATAGCTAACTCATAGATGTTAACAACCACACCTAAAACAAAAGCAAACTAAGCAAACACCTAGAACAGGAACAGAAACACGGAAATGCAGATCACATGGAGGGTTAGCAACAGGGGAGTGGGAGGAGGAGAGAGGGGGAAAAGGTACAGAGAATAAGTAGCATAGACAGTAGGTAGAAAATAGACAGGGGGAGGGCAAGAATAGTGTGGGAAAAGTAGAAGCTAAAGAACTTATGACACATGGACATGAACTAAAGGGGGGGAATGTGGGTGGGAGGCGTGTGCAGGGTGGAGGGGAATGATGGGGGAGAAATGGGACAACTGTAATAGCATAATCAATAAAATATATTTTTAAAAGATTTTAAAAAGTAAAATGCAGGTAGAAAGAGAAAAAAAAAAAAGAAAAGGTAGGGGCATCATGACAGCTCTCTGGGAGCTGAGGAAACAGCCTAACCCTGAAGGAACTTGTGAGTGCCATTGTTTACATTTCCCCTGAAACTGGACAGCTAGCAAGAATTCTATCCAGATTCTCTGACTGACCTGCAGGGCAACGTAGCATGTCCACAGCCACCCCTACTGGAGATAGATGCAGCAGAAACAGGAGAATGCTATAGCTTGCATTCAAGTGGCCCTTTCATTCAAAGATGGATCCAGCAGATACAGCAGGATACTGCTTCCTGCTCCCACTGGCCTGAGCACACAAGGGACTCCCCAGACTAAAGAGATTACAGAACAAATGGAACATTACAGTACCTGCCTGCAGGGCTGCCAACTCCAGAGAAAGTTCAGAGATAGTGCAGTGCTACTGTGAGATATCATCTCTCATCACTCAGAATAGCTATTATCAAAAAGTCAACAAATAACTTGTTGGTAAAGATATGAAGAAATGGGAACACTCGTGCACTGTTAATGGGACTGAAAACTGATGCAGCCCCTATAAAAAACAGTATAGAAATTCCTGGAAAAACAAAAACAAAAAAAAAAAAGTATACCATTTGACCCAGCAGTTCTGCTTTTGGTGTTTATCTAAGGAAAATAAGAGAACTAATTTGAAGAGATATATGCACCCCTATATTCATTGCAGCATTATTTACAATAGGTAAGATAGGGAAGCAACTTCAGTGCCTATCAATTAGTGAATGGATAAAGAACAAGTGGTATATACTCGTATATACAATGGGATATTACACAGCAACAAAAAAGAAGTCAAAATCTTGCTATTTGCAACAACATGGATGGGTCTAGGGTATTATGTTAAGTGAAATATGCCAGGTAGAAAAAGGCAAATACTATATGGTTTCACTTACATATGGAATCTAAAAGCAGAACAGAACAAACAAAACAAATACATTCTCATAGAAACGGAAATGATAGTTACCAGAAAGGATCAGGTTGGGGGATAGATGAAAAGGGGAAGGGGAGTATAGTCAACAATAGTGTAATAAGTTTACACAGTGACAAATAATTACTAGAAATGATGGGGTGATCTCACTGTAAGGTATAAAAATGTTGAATCACTACTTTGTACACTGTAGCAGACACCAGCCAGCAGTGTCCGCGTCATTATGGATGAATTAAAACATACACACAGACTACTGAGTCTGGTGGAGGAATAAGGATGACAGCATGGCTTTTCTCTCAAGAGGAGTGAAAGCCGAAGCCTCCAACATGACAGGCCTTTATTCTAATCATATCTCCTAACATTCCAAGATGGTCCTCACTCACAGGAGCCAATGCCCCTCATTACATCACAGAAGAAGGATATTAGCAAATGAATAGGCAAAAGTGGTTGAGCCAGGCACACCAGCCCCTGCAAGGCTCAGCATGGATTTTAGGAAGTTACAGTAAGCATTTGCAGGGTAAGGGAATTTTTAGCGAAGAGCAAACTTCAAAACAGTTTAGGTATATTGCAAATCTGATTACCCACGAGAGAACCTATCTGTGGGCGTGGGTCCTGTGCATCTCCGAGTAGGAGCTGGGCCCACGCCATACAGAAGGGTCTGCCTCAGTACACCTGAAACTTATATAACCAATATGATTATATACCAACTATACTTAAATAAAAATGTTACGGAAGGAAATGACTCAACACGCAGTTGGATGGCAGAGCACGACCCTTTATTAACATGCACGGGCCCAGAGGAGTA
>PVKU01016787.1:0-13475 GCA_004027475.1 Anoura caudifer | reverse complement strand
TATAATTTTAAAAAATTAAAAAAAAAAAAAGACACAGGGATTGATGTTTCTCTCCACATTGATGCTTCTCTCCTTCTCTTTCTCCCTGCCACCCCTTTCACTCAAAAAGAAAAAAAAGAATAAAATCTTATAAACAAATTCCCAGTAAGATGCGTTATACTAAAATTGAAAAGCTAATGACTAAGACATGTTTTTAAATAGAACAGGGATAAAAGAAATACTACCTTTAACAGGAAAGTATCTTACAACTGACTTCTCAATAATAAAGTTGAAAGCCAGTAAAATAATAAAAATACTTTCCAAGAGATAAAAAATTACTCTAAAATAAAAGTACAAAAAATAATTTTCTAAAATAGAAGCAAGTGAACATATTTTCATATGAAAATTGAGAAATTTTGTAAGTTTCTCTCTTTCTCCATATATATGAAATATGCAAAATGATCACAGAAAAGACATCTAAACTGAAATAGCAAATGAGGAAAAAAGTTGTGTATGTATGTTTGCGTAATGTTTAACTGCATAAAACAAAGAAATACTATCTATTTTGTGGGATTAAAAAGCAATATAAATAAAATTTCATTTAAAGAAGAAAAGCTGAAATAGTAATAAAACTTTGCTAAGGTTCTTGTGTTAAGGTAAAGGTTAAATATACAGATTGATGTAAAAATTGCACTATTTATAAATTTGACTGGCAGCCTTATCAATAATATAAATAGTCAATAACATATTTTGTATCTGATATGTATTATATACTATAATCTTACAATAAAGTAAACAAACCAGTAAAGACAAAATGTTATTAAGAAAATCACAATGAAGAGGAAAAAATAACATTTACAACATTTACTGAAAAAAATCCTGAGTAAGTGGACCCATGCAGATCAATTCTCTGTTGTTCAAGAGTTAACTATATTTCAAATTTCATATTTTAAGAAATTTCAGGTATCTTTTGTTATCTCCTTTCTTCACAGTATACCTAAAAACCTTGTCAACCATTGATTTTTATTCTTATTCAAATATAGCCATCAGGCTTCTGAAGTTGAATATATAAATATCTTAACCAGATTCAGAATTTAATTACAAAATTAGTACATAAATTTTGAAATATATTTATGCCTCATATCATTGTCTTTTGCTGAATTATAAATTATAAAACTTATCTGTGAAAGTTTAACTTTATAAGTGATACTAATCTAAAGAGAACATTTCTGGCTCTGATTATTTGTGATAATGGATTTCTATATTTATTTCTTTTCCTCTTGTAGATTTTATATTTAAAATATTTGTTTGATGATTATATGAATCCATTTCAATTAATTCTAATTAAAATGTTCTCATAAAATTTTTATGCATTCTTCATCTTTCTAAATGATAGACATATAAATATATATTTATTCAAGTATGTGTCCATCTACACATAGACATACATTTCCATATGATTAAATCTAATGCATCAATTTATCAGACTCAAAATTATGTTTTCAATTTGTGATGAATGCATTTCACTGAATATGGCCCTTGTGATCAACAGCTCTTTTATGTCCTATTTTATGTTCTATCGCAGAGGACTGACCTATGAAAAAGAAAGTTGTAAAGATTGTATTTAGCTTGCTACTTAAAAAGTGCTTTATAAAAGTAAAATTCTCTAACAAAAGGGTGAGCTGCCTCAAAAAATAAGCAAAAGCCCCTGCACTGGAAATATTTAAGCAGAGGCCAAACTAACTTAAGTAATAAGTTTTGTCAAAGAGATTTTCTTTACTGAGTATGTGGCATTTTCCAAAATAAGTATCATGCCATATACACCTTTCCGCACCACCACCTGCGCCCATTACCCCACCTCCACTACCTCCACCCTGGCAAACGCCCACAATAATTTTCTATTACCTAATATAGCAAATAAGCATAATAAAATGATCAAAACTAATACTTGGTCAGTACCCAAGAGTTCTGTTTCCAGCACTGACTCAACCATATGTTTTTTATAAAATGAATCACTATTAATGTCATTTTTCTCATTTGAGAAATGAAGGAATCTCAAAGGTTAGTCATGGTGTATTGACTATATCTTAAAAGGCTGATTGATTTCTTTAAGTACTGGGCTTTGACCTATGTATAAATCAGTGAACAAAACCTATATGCCCCATCCTAGCTAGGATTAAAGGGTACTGGGGAAAAAATGACATTAATCAAATAAGCCAACAAAAGTGCGAGTGGTTTGAACATCAATTCAAATAGAAATAAGGGTTAAGTAATACAATGATATGATGTAAACAACTTTGTTGTTGTAACAGTGACTGCTTCTCTGAAGAACTGAATTTTAAGTTCGGATGCAAGAATGAGAAGAAATCTATCAGGCAAAAATAGAAATAAAAAAGGATAACAAGCAGAGAAACCTGGACGTTTTAATGTCCTGAGACAAAAAAAAAAAAGCCTCGGTTTTCCCATTAATGACAAGAAGGCCAGACTGTCTTTGTCATTGTGAGTGAGGAGGGTGAGACAGGTGTACTGGAGAGGTGAGCGGGTATACTGGATGGGTGAGCAGAGCGAAGTTGTGCAGGATGTTATATGTCATGGTAGAGTTAGAATTTTATTCTAAAAAGATAAGAGGCCATTGAAGGGTTTTAATGTGAGGATTGACATATTCAAATTTACATATTAAAAACATTTCCTGCTCTACATAGTGAATGGTTAGGAAAATTGTAAAGAGACCAAATGAGGAGAATAATTGTGAGGTTATGGTAATGACTATCCAAGAAATGATTCTAGCTTGGGTTGGAGTCCTGGCAGTAGAAAAAAAGGAAATGGAAAGATATACTTTAGAAATTTTATTAAAAGGTTTAGGATAAGTATTTTGTGCATATGAGGTCAATGTAGGTTTCAGGAATGACTCAAGTTTTTAACAAGCTTGGTTTTCTCCTATTAAATGGAGCAAAGACTGAAAAGTTAAGTTTTAAGCAAGTTAAATGTGAGATATCTGCAAATTTCCCCAAAATCTGTAAATGAAAGACCAAAGTCCTCTGCCTAGCTTATATAATCATTGCCATACCCCACTTACGTAGTCAAGCATACTTTCTTTTCGTCTCCATGCGTGCTCCCAGCTCACTCTTTTAGTTGTTCCTTGTAATTGTCAAACACATCTATTCCTCTTAGGACGTTTACATCTTTGTCATATCTTTTCTGAATACTCTGGATGCTCCTCTTCTTCAAGTAGTTCCTCACTTGGATATTTGTTAAAGTATATGAATATCCGTTGACTCAAAAAGACTTATCCTTTCAGACAATTGAAGGTTGCATTGTCAGTGTAAATCAGACTCTTCCACGGGATTTCGAGAAAAGCATCCCAAGAATGCACAATGGAGATGTGGTGTGGCAAACTTTATTTGGTTGGAAATCTGTCCCTGGGTCTCCAGTTCCCGTGTCCCTCCATGCCGCCATGGAAAAAGTCCAATCATGTCCTCAGCAAGGCCAAAGCAAAAGCCAGAGTCCAGAGTTTCTGCTTTATATTTAAGCTTTGTCCTTTTGGAGCCCAGGCCAACTGCTGCAGCCTGGTAGCTGCTAGACCCATATGGTCACCTGTTCTCAGGCAAGAGAATGTGTGAACGAAAGAGCAAGTGTGGGTCATGAGCAAGAGGGAGAGAGAGACAGAGATAGAAATAGAGTGTGCACTTCTGTGTTCTCCTGGGATTATATGAGCTTGGATTTGGGACAGACCAGATACCTTTTCAAAATGACCAGTTTCCCAAGCTTTTCCAGGCTTTTGATGGGTCCACAGCCCCTAGTTACACCGACAGACTTCTATGGCTAAGAAAGCCCTCCTGTGCCCCCCACAACAGTCCAGTACTGGGGGGAGAGGGGAGAAGTGTTAACACCCTCGGTGGAGCAGCGTTATGATCCCCTGTGGTGTGAAGCTATAGTCTCTTGGTGAAGCAAACAGGCTTTTGCTCCCCAGTTTATCAAAGTCAATGTCTAATTCTTTGCTCTATTTCCTTAATTAATAACTAGTCATTTACCTATGGTAACAGTTGTGGATTCAAGTCTACTCTTGTGTTCCAGTATAATCTGAGACAGATACTCCTTTTCCTACCACGGTAATATTTGCCACATGTGCTTTAACCTGGTAGTTCAGTAGGAAGTAGATGACTTTTCCTGAACAGTCTTAGTGGCTAATCTCCAGACCGTCAAAACTGGTTTCTATTTGAAGATCAGCATTGCTTAGAGGTGACACTAATTCACAGATAGCCTAATTCTAGCTGAGGGCAGCTTTTCTGTTGAATCATTTTGTACAATAGTTTGCCAAGTGTTACACACATGAAGACTTCATAAGTGCTTTTGATGATGAAAGGGTCCAAACGTTGTCTCTGGCGATGCTAAATGCATGTGCCATTTCCACAATAAACTTAGCATTCAGCATGGAAAATAAAGGTCAAGCAAGAGAATGTTCCCACTTTACAGTAGTTTCAAAATGGCTGCATCTGAGTTCTTAGGAATAAACTTTTGTTGATAACAGTGTGTATTTATTATAATTTTTCAAGCAATGAATTAAAGATTAAAGAGACGTGGCAATTATAGCCCCAAATGAAAGCAGAAATATTTCTAATAAAATAATTGCTCTCAATTACAAAAGTTGTTTAATAGCTGATAGCCCTTAGTAGAGAAAACTTGCAATTTACCTTTCAGGTACTTTCTAGTTTGAGAAATGGATATATAAGTAAATCTCCTTGTTATTATGCTAATAACAGCTCAAGTTAATTCCCTACTGAGATGGCAAATATGATTCAGACAATGAAAAACATATGTCTCGGAGAGACAGTGTGCCGTCAAACTACATCAACAATTTAAGTGATTAAAATGTTTCTATAAACATCCTGCTCCTTGTTAGGAGTGGATGAAACAGTTGCTCCCCATTGTTTCATTTTGTATAAACAGCTGTTAATGTCATAAAGGAAACTTATTTTTATGATGTTATAATTAAAATCATATATTATTATGTCTTTTGCCACATATATTAAAAGAAACTCAATTATTTTATGTGTTAAGCTTATGAATAAGATTCTCTCTTACTAGACAAGTAATGCAGACTATGGACCACTGCTCAGATATCTGCAGACTTGCTTATTTTGACTGAACAATGCACAAGATCCTTAATTTTAAGCCTGACACAATAAAAGAACAAATTTCAGAATAATTTTCTTCTGACCAGTACATTATGGAAATTAAACTGTTAATAGCTAATCAGGTTCTGTATGGTTACACTGCTTATAATTATGTTCATATAAATTTGTCTTAATATACGAAGATGTTACAAATTGTGTGTAATGCCTCTGCAATTTCCCATCTCAGTCCATAGCTCCAATATGGTGTTCCCTTTGAACTACTCTTACAGAATGAAATACTGATAGTTAAAATGTTACATTTACATTTATTATTCTCTGGCATAACACACACAAAGCCACTGAAGATTAAAGCAGTCGTATCTGAAATTAGGTTTTGAGAGAGGAAGTTTGAACTATGAGAAGCTTCTCAAAAGTTAGAAGAGAGGTAAGATTTATCTATTCATAGGCTATATATTCCATGCTTAGAATATATCGTAAGGCTTTTTAAAATTGCATGTTCCCATATTGACCATAATCCATTTTTTGATCACAAGGAACAGGAGAATGAATATGTTTACACTGTACTCCAACAAAAAGTAACATGTAGCAAAAAAAAATATGTCGTTGATAATCATAGTTCTGTAATCTTTTCTATAATTCTCAGTCTGGCAAAACCAAATTGTCTCAATAATTTTATGACTTTATTGAGAGCTAAATTTTCCCTTTTTAAATCCCTGTATTTTGGAGCAGCTCCATTTCCCAAGATTCTTGCACATTAGTATGCATTTGTTCAGCAAAGCTCAGATTCAGCTGTAGCATTCATGTTATGAAGACTTATTCACAAAAGCTAAATTAAAATCAGTAAAAAAAATATGTTAAAGCAGGATCAACCCTGATGTATGACATTTGCATTGCAAGAAAATGGAATTAACCAAAGGAATGGGTACAATAAACTACACATAAAACATCTTCAGAGATTAATATTGAAACTACAGTCATAAAAAGTGCAGCTGCTTATGATATTGGATAATGAAAAATAATGCCCCATTTGTTCTGCTTCTTTTTTTCCATTCATAGTGAGCTAGATTTGATCCGTATTATGATCCATGGATGGTAGAGAACATGGGTGTTGATTAGTAGATTTGTATTTCCCATCACATCAAGAACACTCTAAATTGACTATGGTCTCTCACATGACATGTTGTTGTTTGGAAAATCATGTGCTTTGTGCCCTACTGCTGCTAAATCTTTTGCAAAACCAGACTTATAGAAATCCAGAATGTTTAAGTCCATATTTCTTTAAAGGAACCATTGTACCTATTGAAAACATAGGTACTATTGGCTATTTGCATGATACAAATTAAAGTCTTAGACTTCATTCAGTCTTAGACTTATTTTTTCTTTCATAGGATGAGGATAACAATACATATATATTAGTTTTGCTTTGGGTCTAAATGTTTTATTATATGTAAGGTCCTAAAAATATTTCATGTCAAAATCAACATTGTAAATGACAGCTCTTGCCATTATCAGGTTAAATCTCAAGTAAATCACCTAATATTCTATAGGATTACTTGATTCATCTAAAGAATAATTTTCAGAATGAGTCAATAAATATGAATTAAGCACATGCTCTATATGCAGAAATTTTTAGGTTGTGATGATTTAGAAAATGAGTAAAATGTGATACATATCCTCTCAATACTTTTTTTACCAGGACATCTCACAGTTATTTATGGCAAGCAATGTACCCTTGATGCAGCCAGAAATACACACAACTTTGTTTGACTTTGGCTGGTGAGCATCAGCATACCTCTAGTCATTTGTAAAGTATTTCTAGGGGTGAATGAAATTTTCCACTCTCAGATAAAGATTTAAAACTTTGTCTAGGATACACCAAAAGAGAGGATATACAAGTATAACCCAATTCTTGGCCAATTAGCATGTGACACTTATCTAATCACAGTGCCTTGTTAAAAGATTGGTGTGTAACTCAAACTAGATGAATCAGAAGGCAGAACAATAATACACTGATATGATCACCATGAAAACTTGAATCCCTTCACCTTCTGGATATTATGGTTTGCATACATGATGCTGGAGTTGCTACAGCCATTTTCTTGCTATATGAGTAGCCACCTGGAGTAAAAAATAAAAATAAAAAAAAACTACAACAGAAAACGGAACAAAGGAGAAAGTCATAGAGAGATAAAGCAGAAACCTTGACCAAACTACCCCAAGACACATATGTCAATAAATTGTATTTATTTTTCAGCCAGTTTGGGCTGCTTTTCTAGCATTTGGAATTAAGACTATTCTGCCAGGTACTCCTACTGTATTCTACAGAGTATTGGCAGGCTCTACTGAGACAGGATCTACTGGATATACTAGCCACTACTTTGGAGTGATGGAAACAAATTAGCAGTAAGAGATTATTATGATGTCAAGGTTTTATGCCTGAATGATTAAGAAGTTCGTGGTTCCTTTATTGAAATAGAAGACATCATTTCTCTATAAAGAGAAAAATGAGAAGAAACACGGATGGCTAAGTTAAGAGATGCCCAAATATTAATGTTACATCTTTAGCTCAGAAATGAGAAAAAAGCTCTGAACATTTTTAAAAATGGCAAGTCCCTGGGTCTATAACAATTGAATTTGTTTTAGTATTTGGGGGATAAGTCCCATATATCAAAATTTTTTTAAATAATAAAAAACATAGAAGTGAAGAATTTGAAAAATAATTGATACGGATCAAGATTTGTCAGAATATTGAAAAGATGGGATGTTCAAAAATACATTTACTGAGCAAATATTACTTCATGGACTAGTCTAAAGGCTTAAAACATGTATTATTTATTTTAATATATCAAACTCTACATAATTAAAAGTAGCCCCACTTTTCAGATGGGCATAAAAGTGCTTGCCTTTTACATATTCTAATTTGTTCTAAACAACTAATCACATATGTTTGTGGGTAATATTAGCATATATGTATAATTGTTCAAATAAATCTATTAAAAATGAACCATTTCTTTAGATTCAGTACCATATTAACACTGGAGAAGTAAAAGAATGAAAAATTTTCATTAGAGTGAAGTTTTTAATATACAATATTTATGATCAGGTCTTATGGTGAAACAGGAGTTTCTCAAGCTTCACATACCTGATAACAAAAATGGATATAATCCAGAAATATTCTTGGCTGAGTCCTTTGAACACTTGCATGCTTCCCTTCCTTTTTAACCTGACAGCTTTGAGTGGTCTCTGGATGAAAACCCCTATTGATATTTAGATTCTTCCAGAGGTAGCCCCCTGACAGGGCTACATGAGCTGTGATGGCAACTCCTGTCCCAGATGTAAGAAGACTGTTTTCATCCTTCAGGAGCAAAGGAGGAGGGAGAGGATGCATGTGGGCATAACAGCTGCCAGCTGTTCCCATTTCCTGCCTCCTGGTACTTAGTGCTACTGGGCTGGAAGCCCAATCCTCATGTTAGCCCAGTATCATTCTGTGATGCCAACACTTTATGCATGAATCCCACTGAGCATGCACCAGACACTGTGAGGAATGGTCTGTGGGGTGCATGACTGCTCTATTTGGGAATTTTTCTTTTTTAATTCAGACTTTAAGGATGGAAGGCTGTGTTCCTAAACAGGTGTGATACCACAATTGAAGCATCATTTGGCTCCTGTCAGAATCTGCTCCTGTAATGTAATCCATCAGTCCATTGGCCAAGTCAGATGTTTCCAGAAGCTTCAGGCTTCCAAAGATAATCATATCATTTTTAATCTACCAATGCTTCATCTCATTTTATTGGACACAGTATATACTTATTAATTTGTACCCAATAAACATATTTTTAATCTGTTTTTTTAATCCTGAAAGACTAGCCTTTAATACCCATGCTACTTCATGGTAGACGTTTTATAAGTGTTAGCTAATATTACTATTATTACAAAAGAGTGCAAATGGAAGAGGCAGTACATACTCAAGGCAGGTGGATAATGTCCCCTCTCAAGAGGGGTCAATGTTTGTTTTGTTGTCTCAATCACTATGTCCCTAGCAAGACATAAGTGTACATAGTCTGTAGTCAAACTCCTAGAATCCTTAGAATAAAATATCTCTGTAGCACAAATATCTGTCAGTGATAGAGGTTTAGTTATGCTTCTTGAGTGTTTTCTCAAAATGGTATTTATACAAAGGTATTTCATTTTATGACAGATTTTTTTTCTGACGAATGTAGCAACATATTGCTCACCTCCTGTCAGCTCCCCAAATTCTGCAACCTCCTTCTTTAATGTACTGTATTCTAGTACATTCGCTGGACTTGGGCCCCGACTGTGTCTACCATCTTCAACTTCCTCCTGGGCTTCCACGTGCCGGAGGACAGATCTCCCCCCAGGGGACCCCTTGTCCCTTCAAGGTTTTCCTATCCATCTTCTTAATATCTGTTGGTCAAATAACTTCTACCGCCAAATCTTCTGTCTAATATCCTTACAGCCATCACGTGTTGGACCACCAGTGAAAGGAGCCTTTTTTGTTTTGTTCTATTTTGTTATAACTCAATATTCATGAGAACTTAAAAATGCTATTGTTTATATTGATGATATAAACAATAGAAGGTAGGGACTACATAGACTTTGTGGCCATTGCCAAAAATTGACTTGAAGAGAAGTACGAATGTAGTAGTAGAATTGGAAAAATACCATACTATTAACAAAGAGGGAGAAATAACATAATGATAAAAAGGATGAAAATTTATTTACCACCCATATCTTATTAAATATCTTTCCCAAATATTATTCTGTATTTTCACATGAGCACTGTCTTTTGATGCCTGATTTAGCTACTCTAAGTAATTCGTGCAAAATTTCAACTGTTTGTGATTTATCAAAATAAATGATAATTTTTCATTTATATTCTTCTGTGGGGTTATTCAGAAGCCCAGGATCCTTCTGCCTTGCAATTCACTGTCTTCCAGATCTTTGAAGCCCCATCTATTCAGCTGGAAGATACTTAAGAGGTGGAACACTGGGCATGGAATATTTACAATGCCAATTGCAGTAGTGGTATGTATCATCTTCACTCACAATTCCTTAGGCAGAATTCAGCACTGGGTCACATGTGATTACAAGGGAAGCTAGAACCTGGAGCCTCGCTGGACAACCAGAAAGCAGAATCAATGAGATATATGTGAGCATCAGCAGTCTTTGCCACATATCTATTTACCATGTGACTCTTTCTGGATTTTCTTCTTTTATTCTGCCTTTTTTAACTATTCTGTCTTGTAATAGTTGGGGATTAAGTCCCATGATGGAGTTAATATAGGCACCTTTAAGAATAGGTCTATTTCTATTTTTTAATTATTATTGTGGTTGATAACAAAGCAATTACTTGACAGTAGAGATGAAAATATGTGTGTTGGACATATGTGCTTGTATACGGTGTGTATTAGTGTATAATAAGTTTTGAAAAGGTAAAGGGATTTTGGAATATTAGTATTTAAAATAATTTTTCTTTTAAAGATATTTTTAGAAAAAATAATAGCCAAGATCTATGTAATAAGGGGAGAATTGAAATAAAATGTGTGGAATAGCAACAATATCATGTACTTTTTGTTTCACTTTAGTTAAGTAATTAAATTTCTCTGACTTCAGATTCCAAATCTGAAAAAAGAGAATTACAGTGTCTAATATGATGAGTGCCCTTGATTTTCCACTCCATCCACACCAACTCAGCCCCTTCCTTTTCTCCCCTTCGATCCCAATCCAAAGAAAGCTCACTAGTCTTCAGTACATGTCTCTGAATGAAAAGACTGGGAAGAGAGCAAGTGGCAGGAGGCAAAGGATAAGCAAAGAAAGAAACAAACCTTCACAGCAAGATCTGAGAAACAAGAAGTGGAAAGGAGGCAACAGCGAAGACAGAAGCAGCATTTTTATTAAGTAATACTGTGAGCAAAGTGAATTTTCTCTAAAATTCTTAGAGAAATAACAGTAAAACTTTTTTAAAAACAGTGAGAAAATTACTTTTAGTCCTGCACTGTAATCTGTGGCAATAAGATTCTGTGCACGGAGTGGACCATGTGAGTTCCTGGATTGTAAGTTGTTTCAAGTCTGTTAAAGGGGTGTTGCATAGGAGTTAAATGTAAAAATGTATAAAAATGATCTACAAATGACATTTACTATTGTTTTCAATAGCTCCGCTATATGCAGTCTTAGATTTAAAAAACTGATAAAACCTGTGGTAGTTAACCATAGCAGCAATAAAGTCCATAAATGGAAAATACTGCTTTGAAGGTCACTGTGAACACTATTTTAAACAAATACAAACACAATGTATACAGAAAATGCATAATTATGCAACTACTTGTTTATACAAGCTAAATATCTCAGTTTAGAATTTTTATGATGAATATGCTTAATTGGTATATTGATTGATTTGAATTGTATTAACATTCCTATACTAACAGTAAAGATTTGGGTTAACTGAACCTCTCTTTTTGTAAATTATTCACTAGTATAATTACTGGAAAGAAATAATATGTAAGAATTTTACTAGTGTCACAACAGCAAAGTCTTAAATTCCTTAGCCAAGGCCCAGGCTCAAGTAATGTTTTCTTACTTTTTGCAAACTTAAGTTTCACATTAATAAATCCTTGATTCTTGAAATAGAACCTCGGTTTTAATGATGATGAAAAATCCTTTAGTATCTCCTTAATTAGGTAATCTCTGGGTATCTGCAAGTGGTTTCTAAATTATCTAAAAATATAATTCATAATGACTAAGGTCACATTTGGATTTAGATACCAAATTTGGATATATGGGAAAGAGCTCTTTATCAATGTCTATAATAAGATACTATTTGAGGTTCTATTTCAACAAGTTTCTATCAAGAAATGCATTTCATCATTATAGTCAAAATATGTTGTTTATACAAAATTCTTCATAGGACTTTCAAATAACATATCATATACTACTTCATTAAAATTATTGATAAAATATAATTTTTAATGGCTACATGGTCTTCCATCATCTGTATGCATCTCAGTGTGGTTTCAAATGGTCCCTTGTTGAAAATAACACTATTTCTACTATTTCATTGCAATCAGTTATGCTATGATAATTATCTCTTTTCATAATTTCTGTCTTTGTCATTAATCAATCAAATGGTATGAACATATTTAATGTTAATATTTTTGTAAAGCATTTTCTATAAAGATCAAGTACTTATACCCTCACTAGGAGACTATCTCATTAGACTCGCTAGTAAATGAATATATTCATTTATAAAATATGCTAATCAGGCATGAAAAATAAAATCTTGTTAGAGAAAATACTGGACTTAATTACTCATGAAACAGAAAGTTATATATTTATAAAACAGTTATATTATTTTATTGTGAATTATATGCTCACATTGATTTCCTGCTTTTTCTATGTGGCATTTGTTTTTCTCTTATAGATTCACAAGCTATCTTTATTATATAGCTATCATATATTCTCAAATATTTCCCAAAACTTCTCAAATATTCAAATAACTATTCTATTTATATTGATTTCTTCTCTATAGAAATTTAAAACATACTTTTTTATTACTTTTATCATTCTTCCATTTAATTTTGTTTTATGTGTTTTGATAATATAGAAATTTTAACATTGCAGATTTTTATCTCTTCTATCATTTACATTTTTAAAAGTTTTCCTCCTGCCATGGTTGGTGTAGCTCAGTGGATTGAGTGCGGGCTGTGGACCAAAAGGTCTCAGGTTTGATCCCCAGTCTGGGCACATGCCTGGGTTGTGGGCCAGGTCCCCAGTGGGGGCCATGAGAAACACATTGGTGTTTCTCTCCCTCCCTCTCTCCCTCACATCCTCTGTCTCTAAAACTAAATAAATAAAAATTTTTAAAGAAAGTCTTCCTCCTTCTCAAAACATTTGAAAATGCTCGTTACTATTTTCTTCTAATTTTATACATCTTTCCCCCATGTAATCCCTTAATATATTTTGTGTGTGATATAAGAACTTAAATGGATTATTTCCAAATATCCAAGCCCAGATTTTTTGAGACATCTTTTATCACATTTAAAATTCTTATGCGTGTCATGGTGCAATAGCATTTTATTGCCTTCTGTTCACCCTGTGGGTGAGGGAGGGATTCTCACTTAGAATTATAGGCTTGGCCAAACACAGGACATCTAACTCCAGGTAGATCAGATAGATAGCAGCAGTTTATTAGTCACTTGTACTTACAGGCCAAGGGAGGAGGCATATGGGACCCTGCAAAGGTTGCACTTGAAAACAGAATGAAAAGCCAGAGGCTGTAGGAGGAAGGCTTTGTAGTATGTAAAGGGTGAGTTAGTTGCTCCCTGGTTCCCATGAGTAGATGAG
>PVKU01016786.1:0-13476 GCA_004027475.1 Anoura caudifer | reverse complement strand
AAAATCTTTTGATTGCTTATAATTAAGTTTAAATAACCATTTTACAGAGACTACTACATCCTGATTTTTACTGCAAGTCAAACAGCTTTTATTTAACTAAAATACATTTTTAAATAATTATGTTTGACCTTCATGATTTGATGAATTCATTTTAAGAATCTATTTTTATGGTCTGGATTAACTATGAAGCAATACACATATTATTACATCTGTTAATTACAAAATCCAAAGATAACTGTTCCTTGTTAGGATGCTTACAACTTTCCATTTAAATTATACTGATTTTCAGACAGAAATATGCATGTGGTATGCTTGTTAGTAATTTTGCATAGGCAGAATTTTGAATTATTTTCAAATTTTATTCTTTACCCTAATGTATACAGAAGTGAATACCATTGTTTTCTTTTATTCAATTGTATATTAATTGCACTTCATTTGTATCACATCTAGCATTTGTAATTTCCCATTAATGAACCCGATCAGTAGAGAGACAAGCGAGTAGAGACACATACCTCTGGAAGCCAGAAAGCCATGCAGCCTTCGTAGGAGACCTGCTGAGTCCCGTCTACAAGCAGTGTCTGTGGTCCTCACACACTGCCCCCTGAGGACTGAGAATGAGGCAAAAGTATGAAAAAAGTAGATTTCTCATCACTGTGTCACTTAAAGTTTGAACAGGAAATTCTTACACTTGGGCAATTTTAAGATGGTTTATCTCTTTACACCCCTCCAGAATATAGGAGACTGTGAGCTTGCGGAGTGTCATTTAGCTTGTGCATTTGCAAGTGCCCCTGAGAAATCACTTGCGTATTCCCAAAGATTTCTGGGCCAAAAATTTGCCCACCCTACTCTGAACTTACCTCCATCTTAAAATTCACAAACACTGAACATTTAGGCCTTGTTCAGAGTATCTTAGATGTTGCAATCCTACTCTTGGACAATGTTGCTAAATACGGGCATTACTTAAATTTATTTATATATTCACTGTCTCTTGGATATAATGGAAAAAGATAAAATCACAATCCCATCAGCAATAGGTACTCAATGATATTTGTCACTAATATTCTGAGGAATGACTGCATTTTCAACTTAGGATAACTGTCACAAATATTAATGCCCAAACTTACCTCCTCAATTTCTCTGCCCTCATGTTTTTTAAATGGCTGCATTAATTTTGTTGTTTTATATCAGGAATTTATATTTCTCCTGATGAAAATAAGTGTCTCTGAAGGAGAAAACATGAAATCAAAATTGTACTATACTACAATGTAAGAGGTTGAAATATGAAATTGCTACTCATTATATTATTCATTAATTCATTCTCCAATCATAAATAGCCATCTGTGTTTTAATAGAAATATTTGTTGTAAATCACAGAAGCCAAAATATAACTATGTAGGATGGAAGCAAATGTAATTTTTAAAAATTTAACCTAACCAAAATGGGGGAGGGCAGAGAAAGTAGTTTTGAAAACACAAGTCAAATGACACATGAATCTCAGGAGAAATAAAACACTAAATCTGAGTCATCTACTGCGTATCAAATGGAATTATTTTCATCCACCTCATATTGTATCGAGAAAAGAAAAAATATTTATCTCTTATCAGTAGTGAGTTATAATGGAAAGTTACCATGTGGTCCAGCAATCCCAGTTCTGGATTGTGGGATTGTGTCCAAAGGGACACAATTATTATGAAGAAGTATCTGTATTCCCAGGTTTCCTGAAGCATTATTCACCTTAATTAAGGTATGAGAGCGACCTCAGTGTGTTTAATGGATGAATGGATTTTCAAAAGTTATACACACTCACACACAATGAATTATTATTCAGCCAGGAGAAAAAGCAATTTCTCTCATTGGTGACCAGGATGAACCTGAAGGCATTTTGCTGAGTGAAATGAGACAAAGAAAGACTAAAGCTGCATGTTATCATTTATATGTGAAATTTGAAAATAACAAATTCAGAGAACAGTGGTTGTCAGGGGCTGAGAGTAAGAATACAAGAAGTTGGTAAAGGGTACAAACTTTCAATTGTAAGAGGAAGAAGCCTAAGGATCTGAGGTACCACATGGTGGCTACAGTCAACAACACTGTATTGTATAACTGAAGTTCACTCAGAGATGGATCTGAAATGTTCTTACCAAAAGGGGAAAAAATAAACTGCAGATTGTAAACCTTTCGATTGATGTGAAACCCTGCTGCATATGAGAAGTTCTAAAAGGTAATTCTACAAATTGGTAGGTACAAAGTTGTCATGAGGATGTGAAGGATAGGAAATACAGTCAATAGTATTCAAATAATCACGCAGAGTGCCATGTGGGGACTAGACTTATTCAGGGATCACTTCACAAGCTATATAAGCATCAGACCACTATGCTGTGCACCTGAAGCTATTGTACAAAAATGTGGCATGTCAACCGTAATTGAAATATAAAAATTAAAATAAAATTGCATTTGCAAAATTAAAAAGACATTCCATGATATGGTTTGATCTCACTGTTTAAGTGCAATTTTTGAAAGTCCCATGAACAACAACCTCATTACTTATTACCTGTTATATTCTGAAAATAATTGAGGTCAGAAAATCAGTGGATGAAATATATGGTCTTTAAACAACGCAATTCATTAACACAAAAGAACAGAAAAGCCAACATACTTCTCCTAAGGCTATTGTATGCTTGTACATTTGGTTTCAAAAAAAAGGGTAGCAGAAGTATTTCTATTTTAAGAAGACAAGGCAAAATTATTTAAAGTTTTAAGCTCAATTTTTGGGAAATCCATTTTTTAATTTACTTAAATAAAGTGAAGAAATCTGTTTATAACATCAAAGTTTATTTACATTACAGCATTGGAGAGAGAAAGCATCATCTGACTGATATTTTTACTCTGAAAGCAATTGGCTTAGCATGTGAATTAGTCCAAAGTGAGTTATCTGGGAAATATCCACTCAAAAGAAAATTATGCAGTCTCAGGTAGGACATATGCTGCCGCTCTTTTTGTAATTATTTTCTGGGCCTTTCACTCTGTTCCTGAATTGTCAAAACCAGTAAATGTTGGGATAGTGAAAACATGGCCTTATACTCAGAAACAGAAACAGGCAAAAAATCACCATTTCGTCTGGTCTCTCTACTTCTTTTTTAAGATTTTATTTATTTACTTTGAGAGTGGGGGAGGGGAGGAAGAAAGAGAGGGAAAGAAACATAATGTCTGGTTGCCTCTCACGGGCCCCCTGTTGGGGGCCTGGCCCTTAACGGAAGCCTGTGCTCTGATTGGGAATCAAACCAGGGACCATTTGGTTCGCAGGCTGCCACTCAATCCACTGAATCACACCAGCCAGGCAATTATCTCTCCAGTTCTTATGTGGTTAGTACAAAAGTAATTGTGTCATTGCCAGGTGCTGAATGTTAGGAAGGAACTATGGAATCTGTACCTGGTCATCTTAAGTAGGTAATAAAACAGACACGTTGTAAACTATATGAATTGTATGTCTAAATCTTTGAAAATGAGGTATATTAAACATATTATTTGCTTTCAAACCAAAATAGCATTTTGACAATTTCTGCTTTTATTGTTGCCTGTAGGGGACTGGTTTGTTTTGATCTGGCAAATGTGACTCAGCTCTGTGTGGAAAAGCTACAGAAGAGAGGTGGTGGGCAGGAGCCAGACCTTCAAACTGAGTTTTCCTGTGGGAACCAGGCCTAGAAAAGGCACACGGACTGTAATGGCTTGCTCTTGCTAAAACTCCCCTACCCTGGTCTGAAACAGTAAATGTGTATTGTCTATCTTCAAAGTAATTTCCAAAGTCTGTGTAAATTTTCCCGAAGATGGAGCTTATCAGCTTGCTGCCTTTCCCTTCTGCATGTGTTATTTTCATTTCCTTGATTGTATCTAAATGTAGACAATAATATTCTATGTAATAGATAATAAATCCTTCCTTGATGTAAGACCTGAGAAAAACAATATAAGCCTGTCCAGGCAAGGGTCGGGGCGCTCTCCTTTGAGAGAGTGGCCGTGCCGTCCCCTTTTTCTCCATATGATTGCTGTAGCCTGTGTATTTATTCTCATCTTCAGTAACAACAGGCGGACTTATGCTGGCCAGAATATGCCACAATTGTCCAATTACAGGTGTCCCAATTTCCTGCCCTTGCTCTCCCCTGCCCCACCTACCCCTGCTTCCACAGTCAATTCCCACCCTGTTGTCCTTGCCCATGGGTCCTTCATACACATTCCTTCACTATACCTTCCCCTTCTTCCCCCTGTATGTCCCTCCCTCATCCCCTCTGCTCACTGTCAGTTTGTTCATTATTTCCATGTCCCTAGTTCTATTTTGTTTGTTTGGTTGATTGGGTTCCACATATAGGTGAGATCATATGGCATTTGTCTTTCCCCATCTGCCTTATTTCACTTAGTATAATATTCTCCAGTTCCATCCATGCTGTCATAAAGGATAGGAGCTCCTTCTTTCATTTTGCTGTGTAGTATTCCATTGTGTAAATGTACCACAGTTTTTTGGTCCACTCATGTACTGATGGGCACTTTGTCTGTTTCCAGTTCTTGTCTATTGTAATTAGTGCCGCTATGAACATAGGGGTACATTAGTTCTTTTGAACAGGTGACTCAGGATTCTTAGGATACATTCCAAGCATGCAATCAGTGGGTCAAAGGCAGTTCCGTTTTTAGTTTGTAACAGCCATTAATATTTGAAAAGGCAGCAACAGCATACATTGGGGGAGACAGCCTCATCAATAAAGGGTGCTGGGACAATGGGACTGATACATGTAAGAAAATGAAACTAGACCACAAACTTAGGCCATATACAAAAATAAACTTAAAATGGATAAAAGACAAATGTAAGTCATGACACCATAAAAGTCCAAGAGGAAATCAGATGCAGGAGAATTTCAGATATCCCATGTAGCAATACTTTTGCCAATACATCTCCTAGTGCAAGGGAAATTAAGTAAAAATAAACACATCAGACTACATCAAACTAGAAAGCTTCTGCATGACTAAGGAAACCATAATCAAAATGGAAAGGGAACTGATTTTGTAGGAGAATGTTTTCCAATAATACATCAGACAAGGGTTTGATTTCCAAAGTATATAAATAACTCATATGAATCAAAATCATAAAGATAAACTATCCAGTTAAAAAATGGAGAAAAGTGCTGAATAGAGAGTTCTCCAAGGAGGACACACAGATGGCCCATAGACATATGAAAAAATTGCTCACTATCACAGCCTTGAGAGAGATGCAAATTGAAACCACATTGAGATGTCACCTCACAACTGTCATGGCCATCAGCAATAAATCAGCAAACAACCAGTCCTGGTGAGGATGTGGAGAAAAGAACCTTAGTGCACTGTTGGTGGGAATGCTGACTGCTGCAGTCACTGTGGAAATCAGTGCCAGATTTCCTTAAAAAAAGATGTCTGTTATATTTTAAAGTGTTAAGAATGTTGAAAGTCTTGAAATGTCATGGAGGCATGCAATCTCAGGGGCCTGTTGCTTCTCATTTTATGACAGGACATTTTCCCAGTCTCTTCTGAGAGCCTTCATATCAGACTCCCAACATTTAACATGCACATGGTTGGAATTGAGTTTTTAGAAACAGGAAACTAGATACTGTTACCAGTTAAAATGATACTCAAACAAAAGAGTTAGACATTATCCCTGGCCAGTGTGTCTCAGTGGATTGAGCACCAGGCCTAGCAACCAAAGACAGTGGATTGAGCACCAGGCCTATGAACCAAAGGGTTGCTGGTTCAATTCCCAGTCAGGGCACATGCCTGGGTTGCAGGGCCAGATCCCTAATAGGGGGTGTGTGAGAAGCAACCACACTTGGATGTTTCCCTCCCTCTCTTTCTTCCCCCATCCCCTGTCTCTAAAAATAAATAAATACAATAAAAAGGCTAGAGATTAATTTGCTTTCTTTAGTCATTTTCTAGTATCTCATCCCAACACTCCTCCAACCCCTGAATTAATGTCTGCAAGAGGCCAAGAAGGTGACCTTTTCTAATAGAGTCTTTGCAAATGGAAACAAGATAAGATTAGGTTGTACTGGTGTAGGAAGACCTTAATTAATACATATGATATCCTAGAAAAAGAGGGACATTTGGATTCAGAGACATACACCCAGGACAGAGGCAGAGACTGGAGTGAGATTCTGGAAGGCAAGGGCTGCCAAGGACTGAGGGCTTCACCCAACAGTAAGAGAAATTCATGGTCCAGAGCCTCCCCTGGATCTTCACAGAGAAGGTAGTCCTGCTGACACCTTGTTTTCAGAGGTTACCCTTCCAACTGTGACAGATTAAATATTGTTGGTGCAAGTGAGAAAACATTAAAGTACATGAGTAAATGACTCATGGGCAGGGACAGTGGGGTGGGGATAGACTTCAGGGTGGGTGCGTAGGGCAGGGGAGGGCAACAGGGAAAATGTTGGGACAACTGCAATTGAACAACGATAAAAAATAAAAATAATGAAAAATAAAATAAAAATAAAATGTATCATGTTTGGAGGTATAAGTGTTGCATGAAAACATTTTGAACAAAGTTAGAATAGCTGGGAATGCCATCTGGGAGAAAACTGCAATATCATTGGGATCCACTGGGAACATGATATTCAGGTGAAGACATGACGTTGGTGTAAAAACCAGCAACATTGATAAATTTGATGCTAATCATCACAGTACGCAAGTGATATGGTCTCAAATGCATTCTCCATTCTCATAGCTTGTTATTTATTTCTATTTTTGTTATGTACACTAAACATCTGTGAGGGCAGAGCATTTCAGACAGACTCTTCACTCTCTACGAAGCTGCTGTCAGAGGCATTTTATGTCAGAGAAGCAGCTGTTGAGATGAATGGGGCTTTAACCGTAATCATGAAAGCCACCATTTTCCCAAGGTCATCCAAAGAGGTCTGACCACTTTTTAGTTTTGGAATATTGGCTTTGATCAACTAATTTCCTCTTTAGACTTGTTCTCCTGATCATTTCATTTGCTGATTTCTCCTCAAAAGTTTAATGATTTCTATTCGTTTCCCTGTATTGACAAGAGGTAGTTTAAGTTTGAGAAATTCTTCCTATCATTAAATGATGACTCTATTGATGTGTAAACCAATTGTGTTAAAATACAAGGCCCACACCTGGCAGTACTTAAGTGACGTGAGGAACAACGTGGCTCTGCAGTGCGTGTGGATGTGTCCTACTCTGACCTCTGGGATTTCCATGCCCCCACAGGGGTCCTAACTGCTGGGACACTACTCCCTTCTGGGCGTGTTTCTATGGCTGTCATTGTAGATTACATTATTTATCCGTGAATCTACATTTCTTTTCTCTGACCACTATGAGAAGAGTATACTTTGCAGAAAATTAACATGGTTGGCCACATGACTGGTTTGGTTACAATAATGTTTGTGAAAGTAACAGTTTATGAGTTCAGAGCACAGGCATTAGGTAGCACATTTCTGCCAGTTCTGTGGACAGTGGCTAATCCCTGCTCTGAGAAGGTCACATGTCAGGTAGCCCACTGGGCAGAGAATAAAAGACATAAAAAAGATCTGAACCGAATCTGTGGTCTGCAGCTCAGCCCATACATGCTCTGCCTGTATCACCTGAAAGGCAGCCAAACCACACATGTGTAACTGAGAAAATTGAATAAAATTGATGCTTGTTTGCAAATGCCAATACAACTGGGTTGTTTGTAACACAATGTCTGCCATTAGATAGAGCTCAAAATACATGGAATTCATTTAGAATAGTCACATATTTCCTCCATATGAACATAATGAATAAATATAAAGAATATAAAGAAGATATAGTTAAACACATGAATGTATAGGAATTATTAACTCATTTTGCATATGATAAACAAATATAGGATCTCTCGCATTTATAACTGAATCATAGTAAAACTATCATTTAATGATGTCAAATCAATAAATTTCTTCCCATATTCTATCAAAAACTAATGTTTAATTCATGTGGACATGTTATCTTTTTAATTTTTGTATTCTTATTTTTAACATTGTAGTTTTTTATCAATATAGGTTTCTAAGCATAGTAAGTAATAATGTCAAAAGGGAAAGACAAAGAATTTAATTTGAAAAGGCACCTTCAAAAATAACTACAATCCAGTAGAGGAAAGAAAGCAGATATATAAGAGATATCAAATGACACTAATTATTGCTCAATGAAACTACTAGTCTCTACCAAAAAATGACTATGATCATTGATAATGATGCGGTAAATAGATTCAGAAGATATTTGTCTTAGTTCTGTTGTCCAAGCGAGTATAGTCACATGGCTTTTGTTATAGAAACCTTGGGGTTATTACATAGCAACAGTGAGTGCCAGTTAGAAATTTAGTTCTCTCTGCTCCAAATCTATATGCTTTGCACTTTCTGAGATAATGTCATCAGAACTTACAACCTCTTCTTCAGTCAGCCTACTTGACATTTTCTCAGTGAAGGGAACTGGAAGAAAGGACTCCTCTCCCTAGTTTCATGCTGTTTTCTCTCCTTTGCTACAGTGCTGTGGTTGACAACTGCATGCATGCAGGAAGTTCTTGTGGTATTCACCCTCCAGCAGGTTTTTGTGACCAGTCACAACCATAGCTCCCTTTTCTCCAGGTGCTGCCTGCTGACACTTTGTCAGAGAGTTCGTCCCACTTGCCAGTCACACTATGAGATCCATCCTCACCCTCATCAGCCTGCAGACTGGGACCTGCTCTCTCCTAGAGCCGTCCAGTGAATGCGTCTGCTGTAGAGTTTACTGTAGTGGCATGAATCTAAAACAGAGCTTGGTATTACAATTCATAATTTATACTTGATATATTTTAATTAATAACAAGATTTTTAAATGTTTAATATGCACATGGATATATTTTTAAAGGTTAACATAAATATAGATATTAAAACAATTCTACAGTAACAAGGATGAAGCATCAGATAAAGTACGACTTTAAGTGACTATGATGTGTCAGTACAGACTCACTCTCAGTAACAAGTGCCCCACTCTGCTGAGTGATGCTTGTAATGGGGATGCTCTGCATGCAGCGGAATATGGCAAATCTAAGTGCCTTCCTTTTATTTTGTGGTGAAACTAAAATGTCTCAAAATAATTCTTAAAACTTAGTTTTACAAAAATAATTGCAGCACTCTTGAAGAAACTACATGTGTGTTCTTTAGGGATGGTGAGAATAACATTATTCCAAATTTTGGAGCGCTAATGTGACTGGTGCTTACAAATATATTTTCTGTTTTTTAGACAGGGTTTAGAAGAGAAGTTTTGTGTCTGATAATTCCAAAATACACAATTCTTGTCCAACTTGGAAGTTTTGGGAAATCTGAAATGCAGAGATAATAAATCATTAACCTTTGATACATAACTTAATATTAAATAAGGAAATATTTACAGTAATATTTACATGGTATATCTGAATATTTCTTAAAATTTTTCTAAAAAAACTTAAATATTTCTTCACATATTTGTTTGCCCATTGCCTTTTGTTGCTAAGATTAATTCCTGATTTGAAAGCATGAGGGAATAATATATATGAGTTCTAAAGAAACTTACAGTTCAGAAGAGACAGTTGTGCCCATTGTCCACACCCAAGAACTAGTATTATTTTTCTGGGACAGTCCAGTCCATGGATATATTTTGAAAATCTTCAAAAAATTCTATGAGAAAACAAATTTTATGAGAAATTGAGTAAAATTATTTGTATTTGTAAAAACAATTAACGTTGGCTCACAGTTAGAGGGGGAAGTTACAGCTAAATAAACTGCACTGCCCACCCACATCTGATGACATTGGTGAATAATCAATCAACCACATCCTGTGATTGAGGAATTCCTGGTCACCCCACTCAGCTGGCCCAGCATATCCAACATCTGAAGATCACATGACCTTGTATGGATATATATAAAGGACTCTGAATCAACATGGAACACCTCAAGAATCACCCGAGTTGAAGCAACTGCTGCATCAGAACCAACAATATTCTAAACGACTGGCCGAAGAAACAGGTAAGTCTATGGCACTGTCAGTATCTCCTCCTACCACCCTCAGTGAACAGCGTGAAAGGAAAATACAGGTTATTTGTTAGTGGCTGAATTCACAACATCACTGACCAACTCTCCAAGGGCCAGAAGCTGAGAAAGGGAAAGAGTGTTTTGCATGAGTGGGGAGCCTGTTCCAGAGCATCTGGTGGAATTCCTCAGGAGAGCTCAAAGAAAGGAATCTCGTGTTCTGGAAAAGCCAAACTCACCCTCAAGGTTAGGTGCAGGATGAGGGAATTACAGAGGATGACCTCCACCGTATTCATGAAAGAGTCTTCTCTTAGGCAACTGAAAGCTGATATTATGCATAGGAATAAACTTTTCAAAAGTCTGGGAATGATAATTCATGTGCAGAGAGGTGTGATGGCATAGAAGCCAAAGCTGAAAATGCAGGGGTCCATGTCCAACAAGCCAACCAGCACCCATCAAGGGCAGCAGGGTATCAGAAAGAGAACCTACATGTCTGTGAGATGTACAAGACTCTTAAGAAAACTACAAATCTACAACTGCACTAGCATGGGAGAATAAACAAATCTAAGACTTTATATTTTATTTTATTTATTTATTAAAGATTCAATTCATTTAATTTTAGAGAGAGAAGAAGAGAGGGAGAAAGAAAGGGAAACATCAGTTGGTTGCCTCTCCTGTGCTGGATCCCGGATCAATTCTGCAACAACACAGGCACCTGCCCTGACTGGGAATCGAACCAGTGACATTTGCCTTTACTGAATAATGTCCAATCCACTGAGCCACAAAAGTCAGGGCAACATTTCTATTTTAAATGACTGTATTCTAAGTCTTTGGCCTCTGGCTTTTATTTGTATATTGAGAATTTGAATGCAGATTTTGTTAATATTAAAGACTGAGAATGATTTTGGACACTAATAAATTGGCCATAGAAAAAATGCAACAATGATATTTTCAGAGAACTTATTTTGAAAGCAACTTTTAAAATACTGTTTTTTCTTTATTGCTCACATTCAATATTGTTTTGGACCTGTGTATACCTTGAGAGGTGACCACCCCAATGGATTGGGGCCCATCTGACACCATGCATATTTTTTAGAATATTCTTGATTATATTCCCCATGTTGTGCTTTCCATTGTTATAACTGGTTTCATAACTGGCAATCTACAAAATAACTTTTTGATAAAAGTTTCAAAATGCACAAGTTTTTAAGCTACTCTTAATTTTCATACATAGGTAACCATTTTTACCATTCTTCATTTAAAATCCAGATGTATGCCAATTAACTTACTTCCCTTTTTAAATCAGTGTTATTGTTCGTTTTGTTTGTTACTTTATTTTTATGAATGAAAGAGAGAGAAAGAGAGCGAGCAACCAGTTGGTGGGTCCACTCAGTGTGGCATTCCTCGGGAGTTTCTAGTGTGTGCGTGATGGGGCATCAATCAGCAACCTGCCTGTATCTGGATGATGCTCTAAACAGAGGATCTACCCGGACTGGGCCTAGATCAATGTTGTTTTAACATTCTAATCAGAATACAGAAACAGAATTATACAGGTTATAGTTTGTATTTTATAGTGTTCTGATATAGCAGTTGGATACATGTAATGTTGTTTATGGTCAGCTGTGAGAGTTCAAATGGAATCAAATAAAATATTAAGACACTAAATTGTATATTTGCAACCTAAATAAAGATGATTTAAAAATGAAAAACCAAATACAGTTATTTTCTCTAGGTTACAGTGGTTCTATTTATAATACACTTTTAAATATTGGACACATTAAGAAAATGCATTAGCATGATTAGGTGAAGGGACAAACATAATTTTATACCTCTGAAATTTGATTAAAGAGTAAAAATAACATGAGCATTTATTATTCGAAAAATCAGCTAAAATATTCCAGTAAAAACAGAGCAAATTTGTAGTCTTCATGTCTAAGCCTGCTGCCATGTCTCCCCCGATCCCCATCTCAGTTCACAAGTAAGAAGTGTAATTCTTACTGTTTGGGGAACGCTAAAGCATCACTGGTGTTGCCACAGGGAAAGTCGGATTACTTTGGAAGTGGTGGTTAAACTGCCCACTCCTTATTCAGGTCAAAGGGCTGAATTTACTAGAGTAAAAGTGAGGCAGACCATCCTTTTTCTAGTCCGTTTGTGTCAAGCACAGTGCCAGCTATAAATATAACAGAAAGGTAGGCAATGTGAGAGCACAGTACGAGAGGTGATATTGACTCTCTACACGGGCTTGGTTGATGAAGAAAAATTTGCACTGTGTGGAAGAAACAAAGATGATCCTGTAAAATAATAAGCCAAAATTGATTCGAGGACTGATTTTAAAGGTATGAGTACTCCCTTACACTCACACACACACACGTACATCAAGTAGCAGAGGGTGGAGGCATACTGACTTGAGGTATTTGAATAAATTTTTAAAAACTATTGGTTGTCAAGTAAGCTATGCGGGCCCAAGGGGAATCCTAGTAATTGAGCCTAAATATAAAATAATAACAAGAATTTTAAAAACTGAGTATGCATACTTCAAAAGAGATGATTCTACAGTAATAGTTTACTGAAGTTACAAAAATATAAATCTAATAATCTTGTAGGAGGATCTATGTTTATTGTACTATTACTGAATGTGTAATCTTACCAAAATTTTGAAACCATGAAAACAAACTAAAAAATACCTTACATACTCAAGGGGCATAAATCAGCCTAACAAACTAACTTTCACTGGGATAAGATGTTGGATTTTTAATACAAATGTTTAACACTACTTATTATAAATATATATTTACCTAAAATGTATTTTAAAAACTATGTTGAAATAACTCTATGGCAATATGATGGTACTGACTGAACAATTAGGGAAATAAAAACTGTGTGAATGAATCAAACAAAATTATTAATTGAAAAATCAATATCTTCATTACAAAATTCAATACATTTACATAAACACTGAGATGTAGAAAAAAGAATTGATGAAATAAAGATGGAGTGATAAAAATGATTAATTCCTGAGGGCAGAAAGAGAGAAAAAAATTAATGGAACCTCTGAGACCTTTATAGAACTTTATCAGTAAAACCAACTTAGGTGTAATTATTGCCTGTGAATAAAAGCAAAGACAAAGGAAGACAAAAAAACAATTATTGAGACAAAATGAATGATCTAAAATTTTATGTTAGAATATTTACACCCATGTATCTAAAGTTGTTTACGTAGAAAGATCATCTGCTATAAATTATGCTGCATCAACTAGGTAATGATGCAGAAAAGTGTGCACTTGACCTCTATCCCACAGCATCACAAACACAGCAGCACAAAGTATTATGGACCTAAAAGTAAAAGTCCATCAATAAGGAAAAAAGATAAACCATAAAGAGTAATGCAGTAGATTATCTTCATGAGCTTTGACTAACTTGTGAAATATGTCCAACATAATCACCA
>PVKU01016785.1:0-13475 GCA_004027475.1 Anoura caudifer | reverse complement strand
TTAAAAAATGACTTTTCCTTTATTATAACCACTGGATATACACTGAAAGAACTGATTCAGTTTCCATGGTGGGGTAGCTACTCTCTGGACCAAATTACAACTGATGAAGAATTTCATTTGTTTCCCCAAAGGGAGTAGGATCTTTACTGCAATTAAGCCCTTCCCCCTGGAATCCCACTGCAGGGAGAACACCCCAACCTTCGCCTTTCCTTTTGCTCAACCCTGTCCTTCTTTTAACTCTGGGTTTTTTGTTTTTACTTTTGTTTCTACTTTTTCAGAGGGGAGGCCTATTTTTATCTGAGAGGGCTCTGGGCCATTTTCATTACTGTGGACACCTTACCTTTAATGGTATTAAGAACAGCCCGTTGTGCCTTCTATGTGGTGACTGCCTCCTCCAATCAGACAATGCTTGGTCCTCTCTCTTTCTACCTCGTCCACTCTCTACCACTTTTTCACTCATTGTCCTTGACATATTTTTGACACAGTTCTCTTGATGTTTCTCCATTTTTTCTACTTATCAATATTTATTTCTCTGTGTGTCTTTTTCTATTCATATTTATCTCTCTACATTTATTTTATCATTTTGCACCAGGGCCCAGCAGGGTTCAGGGTGAAGCAAACTAGTTGTCTACAGCACAGGAGGTGCTGAGAGTGGGATCATCTTCACACAAGCTTTTGGGTCCCTGTGTCACCCTCGACCTGACTCTGCTGTGCCCTATGTGAACCTTCAGTTTATCCATTCTCTGTAATGTTTCCTACTTTCTCCTGTTGTATTTCTTAATTATTTTTGTGACCTGTGAATGCCTCTTCTATACCAATTTTGTCTTTATGTTTTCTCCATCTTAAATATTCTCATCATTACTGAAGTTCTACTCTTGTGACTGTATCCACCACACTGAGTCCCTCCACCTGCCTGTTCCCCTCCACACTCATCCAACCCAGACACTCAGTCTTACCTGCTGGATCAGACTTTTGGGCATGTTTTTCACTTGCTTGTTGGCTTTCTAGTGCATCATTGCTGTCAGTGGTTGTATCAACCATCACATTTAGCTCTTCTGTTTCAGGGAGTTGCTCTGAGAGTCCATCATCAGATGTGGCTGTACCTAGACCACATTTTGATTCATAGATATTTAATTTGCTTCCTGCATCAATCAGGGTCCAACAGGAAGATATAATAAGAAGCTGTCTAAACTTTAGAGCAGAGGGAATTTAGTCCAGATAATTAATTATATAGCTGATGGAAGAGCTGAGAAGCCCAAATGGAAGAATGTGGCAGCTCTCAAAATGGTCAAAAGGGAGGTATGTGAAGGACTAAGGGTGAGGTCTGCGCCAAGGTCATATCCCAAGGTCACTGGGTAGGGACAAGCTGGACTATGGTCTGTTTGGTGGGAAGTGGTGTCCTGGGGGAGATGTAGCTACTGCCAGAGTTGGGGCCCAAGAAAGTAACAGCAAGATTTCCTGGCTTCTCCCTTGCTCCCACTCTCTAGTCTCTAGCTGGTGTCTACTAGGTTAGGAACTCAGCAGGATGCAGTACATGGGAGCTGGCAAGCAAGTTTGCAGGGGTCTGTGGCCAGAGTTAGAGGCCAGAGCAGAGCAGAAAAAGATAAGGATTGAATCTCTGAGCAAACCACCCAGGACCTGCATACCCTTTTCTCCACATTGAACATCCTCTGCTTGATATCAATATTGTCAACCCACCCCACTCTGTTCCCACCAACCCCAATAGTGTGTGAATGGATAAACATTATTTTCATTGCAGCTTGACTTTTGCCACTTAGTGCTATTTTTCTAAGCAAAGTAATTTATGTAAAGTATGATTTATAAAATTAATTCCCACAATTTTAATATGGATCTTGGGCCCTGGTGAATCCTTATGCAATAACCACAGTTCCTTGAAGCCAATTCTTGGAAGGAGGGGCATGAGACACAGCCTCTTCCACTCCTGTGCTTGTCACAGTCAACCATCCTAGATGGGTCAGACTCTTGGACTCATTTATTAGTGCTTTGTTTGCAATATTTGGGTTATAATGTCATTGCTTCCTCCCCACCACAACCCCTACACACACACACACACACACACACACACACACACACACACACACACAGTGAAAACTTTTTCTGCCCATTACTCATCATTGTTCCTTCCTCTCACCCCTCTATGCCTACCAGCTCACTGGTAGATGAAGTACTAAGAATACAGATTGATGCATGTTGAATGTTTTATATCCTTAAATATTAACTTTTTGAGTAAATGTGATTTGCAAAAAGTATCATGGTGCTCTCAAAAATCATTCCGAAAAGTTTTTTTTAAATAAAAATGTATTACTAATTTAGAACATCCTTTCTTCAATAACACAACCCAGTGGAGGCTACATAATATGACTTCCAGGGTGTTTTAGAGCAGCACCAGGCCTGTAGCCCTGGAGATGATGGGAGAGGGTTTGCACAGGAGGCACTTTGTGTTAATGGTCCTGTGTGAGGGACCCAACAGGTGAGAGTCCCTGGCCCAGGAGGAACAAAATCATCACCCTTGTCCCATTCCTCTCACTGCAGTGCTGGCCACCACTGGATATGATGTCAAAGTAAGGCCGTAGCCAGTGTTAAGCAAGACAGAGGCAGAAGACTGTGAAACCAAGTGCATGGGCAACAAGTCCAGGCTCAGGATGGCAGGAGGTGGCAGCATGTGCAATTAAGGAATGTGGTAGGACCAGGCCTCCCAGCAACCAGGGTAGCGAAGACTCTGTGATCTAAATCTTTGGGGAAATTGCAGAAGCAAAGAATGACTATTTTGGACAATCAGCACTGAAAAGAATCATCCCTCCACCCCCCACCCCCAACAGCACATTCTAGAATAAGACAAGAACAGCAAATGATCAGAAACACAGCATTATGATTCAAGGGATATGGGCCACTCTAGGGCAAACTTAGATATGAGTTTTCACTAGGTCCTGGGGGAAGAAAGTAGAAATTTATTTCAGAAATTGAAGTACAGGCTGTGCTGTTCTCCTCTGGTCCCATGTAAACCTTTACAAGGTTTGATGATCCCCTTCTCCAGATATCAATGCAGATCCCATCTGGACCTGGGGGTTCCCGTATGACATCTGCTACGCTGCTGGCCTCAGCCAGGCCATCTTACTGAGCTTGTTCACAAGCCCTCAGTAAGTGCAGATGGCTTTTCACGTCACTCAAAGCCACACTGAACTTTTTTTTAGAGCTGCCTTTGACTGGTGGCCTTCCCTTACTTCCTACAAAGACTTGTCTCACTCCCATGTCCATTCACACCACACCCTCCCTCTGCATGTCTGTTTCTCTACCTTGGTGGCCTTTGCACGAAATTCAGTATCTGATTCTCCTGCACGTCCACTAGCTTCTAGAAGGCTTCTTTCTGTATGTTTCTGTCTGCATATACTTCCCTATTTTTGTCTCAGGATTCTGTTTTTTTCCATGAGACCATCTGGTGTGCACAGGGTTAGGAATACAGACTCTAGATTCAGAACATCTGGATTCATCTTGCATGTTTGATCCCAAGCCAACCACATATATGGACTATGTAAATTTCAGTCTCCTTTTCTGCGAAAGGGCAAATAGTGATATTTCCACCCCAGGGCAGCTGCAAGCAGTAAGCACACAACTGCCTGAGGAAATATTCAGTAAGTGAGCTCTTAATAATATGGTTATAATAATAATTATGGCTATAATTAATAATATGGTTATTATTAATAATATGGTTGTTTTATTGTGTCATTCACCCATCTCGTATTTCATTTCCTTTCCTTCTCTCTCTCAAAGTACAGCCATCCCCTCCTCCAAATCTTACCACTTCCCCTCTCCTCTCCCCATATGTTGCCCATCTCCCTGAATATTCCTGCTCTTGAACAGCATGCCCCACATTTAAATCAGTCCTGCCTTCTGTAATCACCAAAAATCTCCTAAGTGATGTTGACTCTGTGTCCACAGTTCTTAGCCCTTTACAGCTTCACATTGATCTTCTCCTACAGGGTCTTTCTAAATCACAATTACTTCCAGGTCAGCATTCTCATTAAACCTGGTTTCCTGACTCATTGAGTTCCTGTTCCTTTGTCTTGGTTATGGGGCTCATGGTCTCTTGTCATAGCTACTCATCCGGGATTGACCTCTGGGCTGATGCTCACACATATACCCCTCACTTCCTTCTCCAGGCTCCTCAGTACTTCTCTCCCAATTCCCAAACTGTGCTCTGGCCTCACTGCTCACCTCTTGACATGGATCCTGGCCTGCAGTATCTGTGAATGTTGTGGATGCTCATGAGCACAGACTACAGAAATACTGTGGAATAAAAGGGATGGCACAGCCACTCTCTAAGTGACAGAGAGGACCCTGACCCCCACCTGGAAAGGCTTGTTTATTGTTTTCCTGGGTACATTGCATGGAGGGTAGTCCTCATTTACTATGCACAGGTTTGTATTACTTGATTACTTTTTACAGTCAACAAAGGAGAGGATGTTGCTAATCACATCAAAGAAGAAGGATATTTGCAAATGTAAAGGGAGAAGTGGTTGAACTGGTAACACTCCATACTTGGGAGGTTTAGCTCAGATTTTAGGAAGTTGCAGTAAGCCCTTGCTGCCTCAGTTCAGGGTGATGGAGTTTTAGCAAAAGCAAGCCTCACAGCAGCCTAGGTGCGATGGAGGCCTGATTCCCCATGTGACAACCTATCCATGTTCATGGTCCTGTGCGCTGACACACAGCCCACTGGTTTTCCACATGAGTGCTGAGCTACATTTCCACACCACGCAAAATGGTCCCCTACAACCTCTCTTCCTTCTTTACTCTTAGCAGATGAGAATCAGTTTTTATCTGGATGCAATCACCTTGTTCAAGGCTTCGTTGGATATCGGATCTCCCCTCGTTTTCTTCTGCATCACTTTCTAGGAAATGGTTTATGTTTGGTATCTCTGAGAGAAGGCAAGAGAAGAAGACAATTAGAGATCTCCATCCAGAATAGTGACATCACTTCAAATTACACATTTAAGAATTTCCACATGTGTTGTGGAAAATGTGGTAATAAAACCTTTTCTCCTTCTTCAAAAGCAAATTTGACTTTGGCTTAATTTTCTTGCTCATTACTCTGGCAACCTGGTGAAGGTGGCTTCCCTCTGTGTTACTAGGCCAACACTGGGTTTAGGGTGAAAAATGAGCAGTGACAGTAGGTAGAGAAATTGCGTGTGGCCTGGGAGGGGCAAAATATAAACTGTAAGCCATTTTTGGTCTTCCTCCAATGTGGTGACT
Organism: Anoura caudifer; assembly: GCA_004027475.1. Taxonomy (NCBI): domain Eukaryota; kingdom Metazoa; phylum Chordata; class Mammalia; order Chiroptera; family Phyllostomidae; genus Anoura; species Anoura caudifer. The sequence goes on along the minus strand of PVKU01016785.1, from coordinate 8,207 downwards.
CTTGTAAGTTGGCTCTTTCCTTCAGGGGTCTCTGACAGTTATGAGTATAGACTTGTTACACAAGATATTGGCTCCTATGGGCACGGTGTGGCTAGAACACGGTGGATCCTACACTCATAGCTAAGTTGTCACTTCAGGCAGGTAGTACTTGACTTGGTGGACTGCTGCGTGGACCTCTGTTGGGGTCCCACAGAAGAACAGCAACTGATGCCACCCTTTAGGGATGTTATGTTTATTGTCATGGGTCCTTCTAAATAAATCTGATGCCACTGTGTCTCTGCATATCCAGCGAGTCTAAATGCCTAGTTAAGCAGATAACCTGGTGGATGTTGTTCTGTAGCCATTGCATCAGAAACTGTGGGAGACTTCCGACATGTCTGTTTTCTTAACCTGCCCCACTGCCCAGCATGGTGTTTGGCACATGGTAGGAACTCAATATATACTTGTGGGGAAAAATTGGCCCTGGACATCAAAAAGTCGGTAATAAATCTAATTACCATTTTTGAAGATTTTGAAAATGTAATTTAAACCAGGATAGTTCTTCATGATGACCTTGCTGAACAAAGCATCCAGAAGGGGCAAGTCAAATGTCTTTTCCAGGTCACTGAGAATATTGTATGAGACTTCTTGTACGGAAATCAGTTTTTTAAAATTTTCTTGAGACTCCTTAAAAAATAGTGAATGGGGAAAATATAAATACAGAAGAGCCCTAGAAAGCAATTTAATTTTTAATACATTACGATTTCCCTGGATAGTATGTCCTGATGTAAAATTTTTAAATTTGTTTATATTTGTTTCGATACTAAATGGAACAACTAAATCTCTCCTCCTTGAATATACCCATTTCTGAATTTGATCTCCTCACCCTCATTTACAGTAGATGGAAGAAGGAACAATTTGGAAGAACAAACTTAGGTTCAGGTTAAGTGATGTGCAACATTTGCAGAGCCTGGGCAAATGTTTTAGGAATAGACAGAGCAGGTGATGAGCTGCCGTTCCACTGACTGGAAAACCCTCATCCCTACCACAGAATGACTTGCCCAGGTAGGGCTCAGGGAAGCCAGGTGGTGCTTTTCCCCTTGCTGTGAACTTTGTCATAACATAAGACTTTTCACAGGGAGAGGAAGGACTTGGATCTCTATATCTCCACCTACATCTTCTGCTAAAATTAACCTAAATTCCAAGACTCCAGAAATACCAACAGAAAAGAAAAAATAGGAAAGGGAACTGAAAATTTTGGAGAAACAATAACAAGTGTTTACTTTCAAATTTGTCCTAACAAGACATTTATTCTCTGGGGACTTTGATGTTCTCAGATCTAAATATTTAAATTAATATTCATTGAAATGATATGTTGTGACAATTATTATTTCATTAAATGAAATCATTAAGCTTATTCATCCATTCATTAAAATTACTGTTTTTCCCCTAACCTGTGCTATATCATATATATAAATCCTACAAGGCATTATTCATCTGTGGGTCCAGCCTTTCTCCAGAGCTATTCACCAAACTCTGGGGGCACCTGGGGCACGGTTCCTTCAGTCAGGAGCAGGACCGTTTCCAGTAATGCCTGTTGCTCTTCTCCCTTCTGACCCTGTAGGAATTCTTACAGCAGTATGTGAGAAGGTCCCCATTTACAGGAGACTCATCAGTTGTCTCACTGTTCTCTGACATTTGACTCCAAAATATCAAAGCAAAACAGTTTAGTGCTGTGTACCAGATGCTGACAAAGTAAACCTCACTTACTTCGTATTTTTCATTGGTGATGAATCCACGGTCCCGGAGAATTTCAAGGAAAGGAAATGGTGTCTTTATTGCATTTGCAATTTCTACCTTATACCTTTTGAAGAGCATGCCTGCATTCTTCTTAACACTGTTCTGGGCTTCTGCAGAAATCCTAGAAAGAAACAATACCATGATAAAATGGTCAGCAAGATGTTGATATGCTATAACATTTTATATATGAAGGAGAGGCTGTGAAGAACCAACCTATATGAAATAAGTGGTCATGAGTACAGATTAGAACAAATAGAATTGAGGCAATAGACAAAGCTATAATAAAGTGAAGTATGGTGGATTAGAAAGACAAATGGTACATTTACACAATGGGATACTATGCAGCAGAAGGAAAAGAGGAGCTCCTACCCTTCACAACAGCATGAATGAATCTTTATGCTAAGAGCATTATGCTAAGTGAAATAAGCCAGGAGGTGAAAGAAAAATACCGTATGGTCTCACCTATAAGTGTAACCAAATCAACACAATGAACAAGGAAGCAAAATATAACCAGAAACATCGAAATAAAGAACAAACTGACAATATTTCAAAGAACAAATTGACAGTAACCAGAAGGGAGGGGAAAGAGGGATAATGAGGAAAAACAGGGAAAAGACCGTGAAGGAACATGTATAAAGGACACATGGACAAAGCCAAAGGGGGTAGGATTGAAAGTGGGAGGCAGGGATGGATGGGGTGGGGATGAGTGGAGAGGGAAAAATGGAGACAACTGTACTTGAACAACAATTAAAGAGAGAGAGAGAGTGAGAGAAGAAAGACATATATTGTATTGAAAATTTCCAGTCTATTGTAAACAAAGGTATCATAAAGTTATTTTGTCTTTTGTTTTTTTGTTCTTGTTTTTAAATAATATTGTATTGATTCTGCTATCACAATTGTCCTAATTTCCCCCCATTGCCCCCTTCTATCTAGCACCCCCCAATCCCTCAGGCAATCCCCCCATCATTGTTCATTTCAATGGGCCATGCATATAAGTTCTTTGGCTCCTAAGTTTTACACATAAGTAAGTTTTTCAAATACAATTGAGGATACAACCAAAATCAACCAGCAAAATAAGCGAAATAATCTCTGTGAATAAGTGTGGAGAGGAAAACATAACAAGTTTACAAAAGAAGCCTGACAATCACCACCTTAACCAAGTGATCAAGGTGAACATCCCTGGTGATGAGTCAGCTGACTTCTCCCCTGATAGAAGGGATGAGAAAGGCACTTCTCCTCAGGGAATTCTTTCATGAAACCCACAATACCAGTCTAAAAAGAATCAAGACCAACCAAAATTGAGCAATATTTTACAAAATGCCTGACTAGTACTTTTCAAACTCTCAGGGTCATGAAAAACAAGGAGAAACAGGAACTCTCACAGACCATAGGATAGGTGACAAGATGATGAAAATGTGGTATCCTGGAGTCAATCCTGGAACTCAACAGGGACTTTAATGGAAGAACCATTAAAAGTTTAAAAGTCTGTGGTTTAAGTAACACAGATGTAGCAATGTGGGTTTTTCTGTTTTAATAAATGTGCCAAAGCAGTGTAAGAGCATAACATCACAGGATGTGAAACTAGGTGTGATGTGTACATAAATTTCTAGAGTAAATTTACTATAACTATAAAAGTATTAATAAATACTTTAAAAAGTACTAATAAATACTTTCTATAAATATAAAAGTATTCCCCCAAAATTTTATTTAAATAATCTTTGGGAGTGAGAACAGCAGAAAATGTAGAAAACAGGGACAGAAACACCTCATACACTGAAAATATTAGATATACTTTTGTAAATCTGTTCAAGTTTCCATATTAAGAAAGGCAACCTACAGCTAACATCAACCATAATGGCACAATGAGAAAAGCTTTCTCTTTGGAACTGAGCTCAAGATGCAGATGATTTCTAGCATCACTTGGGCTCACCATAATCCTGGAAGTCCTGGCCAACACAATAAGCAAAGAAAAGAAAATAAATGTAAAGGTTACAAAGAAACAAAATTGTCACTAAGTATACATTATGTAAGTTCATCTATATCACTATGTATTACTAAAATTAAACAGTGGCAAAGATTAATTTATTTTTATATCTTAGTGGCAGGCAAGTAGTATCTACTATCTAGAAAATAGATTTTAAATTATGCAGATTTAAGAGTATAAAGTGTCTATGAATAAATGTAGCAGAATGAGTATAACATCTGGAGACAAAGCTATAAATTTTATTAGAGAATATTTTAATATATTTTATTGATCATAGTATTACAGTTGTACCAATTCCCCCCCTTTATTCTCCTCTGCCTTGCACCCCCCATCCCACCTGCAATAACCCTCCCCCATTTAGTTCATGCCCATGTGTTGTACATATATCTTCTTTGGCTTCTACATTTCCTATATTTTTCTTAACCTCCACTTGTCTATTTTGTGCCTACCAATTATGCTTCTTATTCTCTATGCCTTTTGCCACATTCTCCCTCCTCCCCCTCCCTGCTGATAACCCTCCATGTGATCTCCATTTCTGTAATTCTGTTCCTGTTCTACTTGTTTGCTTAGTTTGTTTTTGCTTTTTTAGGTTCAGTTGTTGATAATTGTGACTTTGCTGTCATTTTACTGCTCATAGTTTTTGATCATCCTCTTTTCCTCAGATAATTCCCTTTAACATTTCATATAATAAGGGCTTGGTGATGATGAATTCCTTGAACTTGACCTTATCTGGGAAGCACTTTATCTACTCTTCCACTGTAAATGGTAACTTTGCTAGAGAGAGTAATCTTGGCTGTAGGTCCTTGCTTTTCATGAATTTGAATACTTCTTTCCAGCTCCTTCTTGCCTGTAAGGTTTCTTTTAGGAAATCAGCTAATAGTCTTATCAGAACTCCATTGTAGGACACTGTCTCCTTTTCTCTTCCTGCTTTTAAGATTCCCTCCCTATCCTTCACTTTAATCTTGGATAATGTAATTAGGATGTGCCTTGGTCTGTGCTTCCTTGGGTCCAACTTCTTTGGCATTCTCTGAGCTTCCTGGATTTCCTGGGAGTCTATTTCCTTTGCTAGACTGGGGAAGTACTTCTTCATTATTTTTTCAGATAAGTTTTCAATTTCTTGCTCTTGGTCTTCTCCTTCTGGCACCCTTATGTTTCAGATGTTGGAACATTTAAAGTTGTCCCAGAGATTTCTAAGCTTGTCCTCATTTTTTTTGAATTCTTGTTTCTTCATTCTGTTCTGGTTGAATGTTTATTTCTTCCTTCTGGTCCAAACTGTTGGTCTGAGTCCTGGGTTCCATCCCATCACTGTTAGTTCCCTGTGCATTTTCCTTTAATTCACTTTTCATAGCCTTCACTCTTTCTTCTATTTTGTGACCATACTCAACCATTTCTGTGAGCATCTTGATTACCAATGTTTTCAACTGTGCATCTGATATATTGACTATCACTTCATCACGTACCTATATTTTTTCTAGAACTGTGATCTGTTCTTCCATTTGGGCAATTTTTTTGTGCATGTTGGCATGCTTGTTACGTAGTTAGGGTTGGAGCCTTACGTTTCACCAGGGCAGGGCAACCCACATTTTGGTGCAATATGAGGGTGGGGTCTGAGAAAGAACAATGCGGCTTGCTGGGGTCTTGGCTGGCTTTTAGTCACTTCCTCCACTACCTGCAAGCAAATTGGACCCTTCTGGAGCCGATTTCCAGGTGTGTGGGTTTGTGCGTGTTCTGAGACACTGTGGGTCTCTCCAATGAACTCTCCTGTAAGGTGGGAGCTTCCTATGCTGCCACAAACCCCACAACTTTTTTCAGTCAGAGGTTTTGATGCTTTATTTCCCCATGCTGGAATGCTGAGTTGCATGATCTGTCTCAATTCCCCGTTGTTCCTCCTGGTTTATCCACACAGAAATGTGGGACCACCCACTCCGCCAGCTACCACTTCACCTGGTCCACAAGATGCCACCTTGGCCTCCCTGGTCCTCTAGCCACCACCTTGCCACTAGTCCTCTCTGCCCTGGCTGCCCATCTCCTCCCCTCCTACCAGTGTGGATGAATGCATCTTCTTTAACTCCTTGGTTGTCCAACTTCCATACAGTTTGATTTTCTGGCAGTCCTGCTTATTTTTTCTTTTTAAAATTTTTGTTGTCCTTCTTTTGGTTGTGGGGGGAGGCACAGTGTTATCTACCTACACTTCCATCTTGACCAGAAGTCTCTAGAGAATATTTTTTAATAGTATGCATATATCATATTAATGAAATAGAGAACTCAATATCATAACAGTGCCAATTCTCTTCCAGTCAATCCACTAATTCATTACAATGCTAATATAAATCTCAATAAGATTTTGGCAAGCTGTTTTGGACATGCAGAAGGACAGGGCACTTTCAAAAGGGAAAGAGGGACTTCAGCCAAGATGGAGGCATAAGGGGACATATTATGCCTCCTCGCACAACCAAAATTAAGGACAACAAAGATTTAGAAACAAGAAAACAACAAGAAGTGATAAAAAATTGAACTGTAGAGAAGTCCAACAACCATTCATCCAGACTGGTAAGAGGGGCGGAGTCTCTGAAGGAAAAAGTGAAGGTTGGCAGACCTGGGCATGCAGGCAGTGGCTGGCAGTCCCCAGACACACAGGCAGCAGCTAGTGGACCCCAGGCATGGGGTGGCAATAGTCAGACTAAGTGAGGCCAAGCAAGGCGGCCACCTGACCAGGCCATCCCACATTCGTGTGCAGATAATCCAGGTGAAAACAGGGAGCAAGACAGACCTCCCAACCCAGGGCCCCAGCGAAAAGAAATAAAACCTAAAAACACCGATTGAAAACACTTGTGGGGGTTGAAGTGCTAGGAGACACTCCCAGACTCACAGGAGAGTTTGTTGGAGAGACCCATAGGGTCCTAGAATGTACACAAGCTTACCCACACAGAAATCAGCACCAGAAGGGCCCAGTTTGCTTGGGGGAAGAAGTGGAAGGGACTGGAATCTGAGAGAGAGAGAGCAGAGCAAGTGCCATTGTTCTCTCTTGGACTCCGCCCCCACATACAGCGACATAACCCAGCCACTGGGCTGCCCTGCCCTGGGGAACACCTAAGGCCATATGTAACATCTGCGACCAGACCAGAAACAAACAAACAAACAAAAAAACAAAACCCAAAGTGGCTCAAACGGGAGAACGGATCAAAGCCCCAGAGCCAATTCATCTAAGCAACCAAGAGATAGCTAACCTATCAGATGCACAGTTCAAAACACTGGTGATCAGGATGCTCACAGAATTGGTTGATTTTGGTCACAAATTAGATGATCAAATAAAGGCTAAAATAAGTGAAATGAAGGAAAATGTACAGAGAATCAATTGTGATGGGAGGAAAACTGGGACTTAGATCAATGGAGTGGACCAGAAGAAAGAAAGAAACAACCAAACAGAAAACACGGAAGAAAGAAGATTCAAAAAACGAGGAGAGGCTTAGGAACCTCCAGGACATCTTTAAACGTCTCAACATCCAATTATCAAGCTTTAATATGACAGAAGTCACCAAAAACAAAGACAAGAAAACTATATTTGCAAAGTTCGAACTAAGTGGCAAACTCTCCCTTGTCATTAAAAGAAGGACAGCCACCTCAAATAATACCGTTGGTCAAAAATAAACCAACATTCAGAGAAGAATCAATTTAAATGGACAGTAGACAGGAAAACCTGTTCCACCTCCCATGTAATCAGAGAATGGAAATTAACAGGCTGCATCCTTTCCTCCAGCTCCTTTGTGAAGTCTGGGTGTGGACAGATGGCTCACCAGCCAGCGGTGGGAGAACATAGTGGTTCAGCCATAGGGGAAAAAACAAGGCAACTTTGCAGGATCTGCAGTTGAAACAAGGGAGTGTTATTACCCTCACCAATTTCACATTTTGGTTTTTGAAACTAGAGAAATCCTTGGATACATGCAAAGATATAAAGAAATATGAAATTATATTTCAGAGCTTGTTAGAATAAGAACTATGGTGCACGGATTCCATGCACTAGTTTGTGATCATTAAAAATAATGAGATGGATCCACGTGATGATTAACGGGAAAGGATTTCCAGCCTTTTCCTTGCCAAAAGTGTAAACCTCTCTGGAGCAGAAAATGAAAGTACAGATGGAACACTCGGCCTGCACTGGTCTTTGGTGTCTTGGTCCTTCCTCCCCCTTTGACTCCCTTACCTCTCCTCCTTTGACTCCCAGACCAGACCCCTGGCCTGAGACCAGAGTAAGCCCGGTACTGACGCAACACAGGTCAGGTAGGAGACCAAGGCACCCAGAATTGAAAAGTCAGACGTTTAACCTGAATTTTATACTTTCTAAAGTACCCTCTTTGAAACGGAAAGTGGAGGAGGCCTGAGGGAAAAGAGAGGGCACAGAGGTCATGAGAAAATAACAAATCGCTCTCTCAAAACCTCAGGAAGC
>PVKU01016784.1:0-13476 GCA_004027475.1 Anoura caudifer | reverse complement strand
TAATCATAGAAATGATTGTTAATCATTAAAACAAAGTAATGTTTTACCCAAACAGAGAAGAAAAAAAACCTTATCTACCTCTAGAAAAAAATTTTAAAAAATGGGCAAACACTTTGATAATACTGTAAAGTATTAGTTTGGGGACAATTATTTTACATGAGTACTAAGAATTCTCTCAGTTCACATACCTTTGCTTTATAATCCTATCTCTAGAGATTTACCTTATTTCCAGTAGAAGTAAAGCAGATAGTCTGATACATATATATTAATGGTCACTTTATCAAAATCTCAAAAAAACTAGAAACAAATTCAAATATCCAATAACATTAAAATTATAGGGTAGATTTAAAGCAATCACACTTAATAAAATATTTTGCCAATATTAAAAAGGAATATTAGAAAGACTGTGAAAATCACAAAAAAATTATCGCTATAAAATGGCACATACTAATTAAAATTTATCCGTATAATGATTAAACAGGTTAAAGAAAAATTGTATGTGTTGTAAAATTAACAAAATTATATAAGATTACAAGATATGAAAGTGGTGAAATGACTTATTTAGAATCAGGGGCATTGATACAGTATTATATCGGAATAAAAAGATAAACAGATTCCTGAAAGACAAATACTGTATGATGTACATCATTCTATGTGGAGTCTACAAAAGCTAAATTTAAGGAAACAGAGAGTAGATTGGCGGTTTCTGGGGCTGGAGGAGGAATAAATGAGTGATGGTTGTCAGATGGTACAAACGTCCAGTTGTAAGATTAATAAGTTCTGGGGACCAAATGTGCAGCACGGTGACTATACTTAATATGTATTGCACACTAGGAAGTTGCTAAGAGAGTAGATCTGAAGTGTTCTCACCACACGCGCAAAAAAGCAACAAGGTGAGATGATGTGTGGTGTTCACTAAGTTTAACTATGGTAATTATTTTGCAGTATGTACATACATCAAATACTTTAAAAGTTGAATACTTTAAACTTACAACTATGTAATATAAATTATATCTCAATAAAGCTGTGGGGGACAAATTCTTGGGGAAGTTTAACTTTTCTCAGAACTTTTGGACATATTCTGATTCCAGGCCCAACTTATATTGAAGTGATAAATATTTGATGAATACTCCAAGAAATGTATGGGAGATTTTCTTTAAGTCAAGGTAATTGGACCTTTGCAATGTGCAGAAGTAAAGTCTTTGTCTCTAGGGAATCCTGAATTTCTGACTCACAGCCTTAGGGACTGAAGAAGATTGTAAAAATACGTGCTAAATTGACTTCCAAAAGAAGTGCAGCCTCTTTCAAGTAAGTGTCAACTTCAGGGCAAATGATGTAAAACTAGAGTTGCATCATTGATCTTTATTTTGAATATGTTTTGTTTCCTTGACACTCTCTTAAAAAGATTCAAGATTATCTAACTATGGCTATTCTGTCCCATATAGTCCCCCCACCCCCTTAGGAAGGAGAAGCAACCATCTTTAAAACAGAATTTTCTGGTCTCATCTGAAAAATGCAAATAAAGTCCAAATTCCTGGGGATTTTTTCTATTACTTAACAGAGTGGATGGTGTGGATGACTTTAAAAGCCCAGTCACAAGGTAAGATAAAGAGATTTTTATTAAAATCACTTCAAAAGAAAAACATTCTAACAATAAATATAAAGATTTCTGAGTTCAGGTGATGCTTGCTAGTAGGATTTTGAAAATCACATATATATACATATATTTACATGTATAAATATATACATATATTTAAATATATATGTAAAGGAAAAAATACAAATACTTAGACATCATTTTTAAGACCAGAATGTTATTTGAATTTATATTTTAATCCCAAAATAGTTTATGGAAGAGACTAGAAAGAAAGACAAAGTTGCTTGCAACATTAACAGACCCTCATAAATAATAGGCTAATGACTACTATATTCAAGTATCCAATTCACTAAAATCTTCACTAAAAATTATCTGCAGCAAGAGCCCATGGTGATTTATATAATATTCAGACATAAGCTATTTTCATTAAGATTTCAAAAAAAAAAAAAAAAACATGTAGTTAAAGGTGCTTAGGGGAAAAATGGGATCAGAAACCAAAGTGTGTAACAGAGGGCACAAGCAATCACAGCTGCTAGTCTGAATCCCAGGTGGTGAAGCTAAAAGAAGAAATATTAAAAATGTTGGTGTCCTCATTTACTACAAATCAAATTCCACTACCCCACACCTTCATCCTCTCCGTACTAGTCATGAAAGGAGTTTCAGGCATGCTTTTCATTTCAATTCATTGTTGTGATACATGTCTTCATAAGAGGAAGACAATGTCTTCAATGTTTTCAAAAGAGGTAAATGTGTTTTGTATGTACAATTACCAAATGGACTCCTGATGAAAGTTAATTGTATCATGTTAAAGTATGGTTTTATTTAAAAATTTATAAATTAGTAAACATTGAGGTATAGAGGGGAAAATGGGAGATTAGGTGTCATAGAAATAAAGGTTTAAATCATAATTCTAGCATTTGCTAACCATAAGACATTTATATTACACTTAACCTTTGAAATCTCAGATCAATTTCCTCATAGTTAAAATATTAAGAATAATATTTGGGTTATTTTGAAGACTTAATGATTAAAATTATATGAAGTGCATCATACTAGCATCTCACTGTCAATCATTCTTCTCTCATTGAGCTAAAATGGTACGTCTCTCCTTGTAGTATATTAATCAAAGATGGGAGTTTTTAAAATCTATAAATTGAGAGTGGGCAAATCCATGGATCTTTGTGCAGTATCATCAATGGACTGAATGAATCATTTTAAAAGAGTTGGGGAGGATAATAGGATTATTTCCTAGAGTGAGAATTTAGAGTACAAATGGCGTAAGTTTTTTATTGAAAAATCTTAGTACATTACAAACTAGATCTTTAAGTACCTAAGTCAATAAAATAAAACAGAAAAAAACACAGAAAGTTAGGGGTCCTTCTACAAAGTTAGAGTTTGACTTCTGAGTTGGATAGGAAAAAAGTCACAAACTTCCCTAGGTCCATTCCAGCACTATAACTTCATGTCTGGACCTCCAAAGCATTGAACCAGAGAGGTGATTTCTTGTAAAAGACCAGGCAGGGGTTGGAAGAGAGGGATTAGAGGACGGCTAGGATCCAGGCCATTCAGCCTTTACAAATAAGAATTTCATCTTCTAGGAACAATTCTGTTCTAGAAATCAATGGTCTGCAATCTCTTTTTAAAGTCAAGAACTCAAGTTGTTTATGTTGGTGTACCTCCTAAAGCAATGAACACTGCTACAGGAGGAATTTGAGGGTAAGGATTATAAATGCTCGGGGCCCACCAGAAACAGTGGGTTCCCATCGATACCTGGACACAACACAACTTGGGCTCACGGTGTAGCCTCTAGATACCTAAGACAATCAGTGTACAATTTATATTGTTTTAACATTTTTTCTGAGTTAATCTTCCTAATATAATTGGATATCTGCTTCACTGCTTTTTCTTTTTTATTATAATTTTTCTTCATGCACAGCTATTTTAGAAATTTGGATAAGTCAGAAAAACAGATAAAAGGTCTGTAACGTAACCATTAATGTTTTGGACATTTCTTTCCAATCTTCCTATTCTGTCTAGGTTATCTTGGTGGAAGTTTCGGTTTTGCAAACAATACTGTAACATCACATTCATATTTATACAAATTCCCCACAAATGTCATATTAACAAGTGCACAATAACCCATCAAATGAGTGTACTATAATTATTTAACAATCACCTTGGTGTGAGCCAAAAATGCAAAACCATTTTACAAAAATAATTTCCAATAATGACAAAGAACTAGTAAAAATTGAATTATCTAGTATTCAGATCTCATGGAAAGTAATTTACTAGAAATGATCAAGAATCTTAAAAGTATTCATTCCATTGTTCCCTGGAATACATTTAGGGAAGTAAATATAAATGGAGAAAATATTTCAGACACAGTGATATTCAACAAAGTGTTTGTTGAGTGCTTCTTAAAAGTTACACTACCACTACAAGAGTAATGAAAATAACTCCCTTTATACTGTCCATTTAAAAGAATTAAAGCAGATTGGTGGTTTCTCTTACACAGGTTTGCAAGTGATTTTTTTCCCCAGCAACTATCTCAGGGTTGTAAGAAGACCAAATGCACACCACAATTACTTTCTGCAATTTCCAAATAGGAATCAATTTTTAGGAGATGTTTTTAGAAAAGAAAAAAAGACAGGACACTTCATTTACTTCACATCTTTCCTGCAAAAACTTCAGTACAGACCCCAAATGGCTGATCTTCTTTCAAAGCCTCTGTATTATTCCCAGATTCAGAGTAGGTTGATATACATACCCACAGGTAATCAATTCACATCTTTAATACCCAATTCATGTATATCCGGTCTACTCAAGCCTCTCTACCCTCTTTGTAATGTGTGTCTACAAAGTAGGTGTGGTTTGAATTGGATGAGAGTTCTCCTTTCCATAGCCAACAAATACATAAGCATTCCATTATGCTGATTAATATGTCTCACCATTATAAACTGGAATTTTCATAGACAGCAACATGATATGTTGGCAAATGACTATCACAAAGAGAAATGGCAAATCCTATACCAGAAACACAGCCATTATTTAAAAATAGTAAGTAGAAACTAATCCATTGAATCTTTTTTTAATCCTCACCTGAGGATGTGTTTTCTGATGTGAGAGAGAGAGACATCAATCAGTTGCCTCCTGTATGTGCCCTGAGTAGGAATCAAACCCACAATCTTTTGGTGCGTGGCACAGTGCTTCAACCAACTGAGCCAACCAGCCAGGGCTCTCTAGGGATATTTTTAAAGCTAGGTAGAATACCTTGAGGATGAAGGAGGTGCTTTCAAAATTATGTTTTACAATTTATTTACTATCAAGAAGAAGGCCATCTACTAATATCTATTCTTTAATTTTTTTCAAATTAAAGTCATTTCTTCCATGCTTTATGGTACATAACTGAGATGCTTGAGCTAACCTCCAATTCCTGTTTTGAAACAATATTGATCCTAACTAAAAATTCAACAAATGACAGAGGAGTGACTTTGACATGGGCAGGAATAAAAGGCAGGCTCTTTTGTATCCAGTTTGGTTATTTGTATATCTAAAATCTAAAGAATACAGAATTTATTGCCATATACTGACACAGAAGTCTCACCTCCAACTCACAAAATGCTCACTTTTGCATTGTCTATGATTCAATTCAATCCAACATCCAATCAAAGCACCAATGGTACTCTCCAAAGGTTTTGAAAAAAGATGGTCTAAAAGGCCTTACTATTCATGCGAATTCTGTGGACAAGCAGCATAAACAACATCTGGGAACTTGTTAATAAATGCAGATCTTCAAATCCACGTCAGACCCACTGATTCAGAATCTTTTACACAGATTCTCTATGTGATTCATCTGTTCACTAAAATTTGGAAATATTCTACTAGACAAGTGCTTCTGTTCCTCAGTTGCGCATTGGGATCATCTGGAGAGCACTATTAAAAATGTATGACTGTCTCTCACCCCTTAGACAACTTGCATAATTTGGGGACAGCAATCAGCATGTAGTTAAAAGGGGGGTGGGTAAAGTAAGAGAATGCAGATTTGAATAGTGCATTTTTATATATACATTTCACTTACTATGTTTTTAAATAAATGTCCTTTATGAAGCTTATTTCCTTAGAGAAATATTGTGCTGATAAAATACTTATAATGTGTCAACCTATTTGTAAATTATAAAACCCTAAACCAATGCTGTTCTTAATGATTGACATGGTATAAAATCAAATAAATACATATTTTAACATATTATGCATGCTCTTTTCAAAATAATAATATTCAAAGTGGGTTCTGTGGGTTCACTCATCAGAAATGACAATTGTTTTTTCAAAATGCATTATAATCTCAGGACTGGAATACAGGAACTTGTAGTTTTAATAAGCAACCAATGTAATTATCATATGTCTTCTATCCACTGCCTTATAAGCTAGAAGGGGAATTTGTAAGGCTACACCCACAACTGTTACCACCATTCTGCTAGTGCCAATACACTCGATGCCTCTCCTACAACAATCTCCTACTTCACATGCTAATACTCTACAGACTCATGACATTAACATGCGGTTTTCACTTTTGTATTACTCCAGGTATAAAATAATGAAATGGAAAGGACCAATTGGACAGAGATTGAGTTCATTCTGCAGGGACTTGCTGAGTACCCAAGAGTTGAAAAGGTCCTTTTTGGGGTGTGCTTGGTGATGTATCTAGTGATCCTCCTGGGGAACAGCACCTTGGTCATCCTAACTCTCCTGGATTCCTGCCTCCACATACCCATGTACTTCTTCCTTGGTAATCTTTCCTTCCTAGACATTTGGTACACATCCTCCTTTGTCCCCTCAATGTTGATACACTTCCTGTCAAAGAAAAAAACCATCTCCTTCACTAGATGTGTTGTTCAGATGTCTGTCTCCTACACTATGGGGTCCACAGAGTGTGTGCTCCTAGCAGTGATGGCATATGATCGGTTTGTGGCCATCTGCAAGCCTCTGAGATACCCCATCATCATGAGCAAGGCGCTCTGCATTCAGATGGCTGCTCTCTCCTGGGTACTGGGCTTTTTCAACTCATTGACAGAAACTATTCTTGCAATACGATTGCCCCTCTGTGGAAAAAATGTCATTAATCATTTTCTTTGTGAAATGTTGGCCTTTGTCAAGCTGGCTTGCACAGATATCTCCTTGAATGAGATTGCTATAATGTTGGGTAATGTAATATTTCTGTTTTTTCCATTGCTGTTGATTTGTATCTCCTACATTTTCATCCTGTCTACTGTACTAAGAATCAATTCAGCAGAAGGAAGAAAAAAGGCCTTTTCCACCTGCTCAGCCCACATAACAGTGGTGACTATATTTTACGGAACAATCCTTTTCATGTATATGAATCCAAAGTCCAAAGATTCTGCTTTTAACAAACTGATTGCTCTTTTCTATGGAGTAGTCACACCCATGCTCAATCCTATCATCTATAGTCTGAGGAATAGGGAGGTGCATGGAGCTATGAGAAAATTGGTGACTAGACACTGGTTCTGGAGGAAAGGATAAGAAACTTAATCTTTGAGTTCATGTGCAAAATAAGCTCAAATATTGTAGTCAAAGGTTTTTTAACATAAGTGCAACCAGAGAAATAAAACTCACATGTAGATTCATGGAATTTAGAAGTTGGGATAAATTTCCAGATAATAATCTAACTTTATCTTTTTCAGAAAATGATACAAAAACATAGGGACAATTGGTCTAAAAAGTAAGATTAAACTTTTAAAAGCAAGAAAAAATTAAATTAAGCTTTTCCAAGCAAATCCAATACATAAGTCTAAACAATGAGGAAACATGTATTTTTCAATCGCCTTTTTGAGAGAACTATTTGCATTCATGTTTTTCAGTTTGCTTATTGTTAGTTTTTGTTTTACCCTGAGACTTGATCTGCCTCCAACCTAAATTTTCAGGTACTTTTGCCCTTTTTCTGTCCTACCCATTTTTCTGCCACCCCCTTTCCATATTCTGTGCTTCACTCACTATGCAATTATTCAATTGCATCATGTCCTTTCACACCTAAGGTCAATGGCATATGCCATTTCATTCCCATTATCACATTTCTCTTTGTATGGTGACATACTAACAAGCTCATTAAAGACAACACAAACGTTATATTTTCTGCAAATCCTTCCAAAATTTACCCAGAGTTAGTTATGCCCTCCTCTACACTACCCTGAACTTTATCTCTTTTATAGCAATTTTCCTCTCACTACAATCATATGTTAACTTCTAAAAATCTCCCCAAGGGCAGAATTCACTGTTCTCTTTATGAAGTTCTTCATGTTCTCTTTATGAAATTCAATGTAAAATTAATTAAAAACAGTAGGCAGTAATTAGCCATTGAACTAATTAATTAAAAATTTAAAAGAATAGTAAAATAAAGTCTGAGTACTTGATATATAATACAGGGAGATAAGAAAACCTGAATTTATGTATTATTTAATTTGTCAAATGACAAATCCAAAAGCTAATTTTAAGGAAAGATAAAAGATTGAATACAACATATTGAAGAGGTCATTTGGGCTGGATAAGAAAAAATCATATTGGTGTATATTATTCTCTAATAAGCAACTATTAAGGAAAAATACATCAATTGTATTAAATCCTTAAAAATCTTTGACAATTTCATTTTTTGAGAAGCAATAGTAGTCTCATTTTAAGCATTTCCTTTTTCAAAAAAACCTTTTGAAATGTCAAATGAATAATAATATATAGTTGTATTTTTGTATAATATCATATCACACATTTCTGTGATATATAGTTGAACTGCCTGGTACAATGTCATAGCCTGAGCTGGATAAAGAGAGCACCTATGCTCAAGTGCCACCTGGCAAAGTGTTTAGTAACCCAACAGTGTGCAGGAGGGCACCTGTGCTTATTCTGCCCAGCATGAAGCTCTGAAGCCTTATGCAGTCAGTGCAACGTCAACGTGGAAGGGAGGCCCAGTGCAGGTTGATGGAACACAAGCAGAATGAAGAGGATGCTCACAGAGCGAATGGCCAGCTCAAGTTGACAGAGCCCAAGCAGGATGAAAGGGGCCTACAGGAAAGAGGCAGAATATGGATCCAAACTCCTGGTTGAGGATCACGTCTGTAAAGGAAGGCTGCCTAGTAGAAGATATTAGAACACATGTAGGGCAAAGTAAACATTGAAAAGCCAGGGGAAGGAGTGGGGCAGGTGGCCCTGAATTAATTGTCAGGGCCTAAATGGGTGAGAAGGGCGTCCTCAGGCTGATAATTCAGAGCATGGGTGTCCAAGTCTGAGAGGGCTGTAGAGGAAATAAAGACCCACATGGTGTGAGAAGAGCACACCTGAGGAGGCGGAAATGGCCAAGTGAGTCCGATAGATGAGTCTTACACAGGCATCCTTAAAGTGAGACAACCTGGCCTAAAGTGTGAGCTCTCCATCAGCTTAGAAAGAATGTGAGTGCAGGCGCAGTGCGCTGTAGAGAAGAATGTGAAGCAAAAGAAATGGGAGGTCAGTTATTTACAGTGGATAAAACAAGTAACAATTAAATGTATTAAGACCAGTTTCCTCACAATCGGAGAAGTTACAAATATGGAAAGATGGGAAACTACAATAGAATAAATGATATGGTCTTGGATTCGAATTGGAAACTGTGAACTCATGGCTTTCAAAATAGAGAGTGATATACACATACATGTGGAAAGGTATAGAGAGATGATGTACAGATATAGATATGTGTATAAAATTAGCATGGATGTAAATGTGTGTGTCTACATATGTACATACAAATCCATACATTTATTCCCCGAATGTGCTCACTGACACGGCATGGGAGCAATGGTATGCCAGTAATTATTATACATCTGGTACCATACCTTAATTTCTAGAACAGTTTTCCACTAAAAAGGAACCACATCGGATTCTAGGAATAATGCAGAGAAAAATCTGGGTTTTGAAAGACATGTACTTTGGGTGTAAAATTCTAGATCGACAGTTTTTTCTTTCAGTACTTTAATGATACTGCTCCATTGCCTCTGGTTTGTACTATCTAAGGGAAGTCTCATCTTGCTTAGAAAGGAACAAACATCTCTTTCAGAACCAGAGTCTTTCTTTCTTTTTTTAAAGCAACTTAATTATCATATGCTTTGGTGTGGTTTTCTCCCTTTCTTATTCCTTTGATTTTTGAACTTCCTATCTCTGTATAGTTATTGTTTTAACCAAATGTAGAAAATTTCCATCCTTATTTTTTAAGTATTCTTTTCTCAATATTTTCTCTTTTTGGACTTCTGTTACATGTGTATCAGACCACTTCAGCTGTCTCACAGCAACTAATGGTCCAGTCATTTTTTTCAGTTTTTTTATTCTGTGTTTCATTTTCAAGTAACTATTGCTCTGATTCCAAGTTTACTAACCTTTTCTTCTGTAGTGTCCAGGTATTTAATTCCACTGAAATGTATTAGGTATACTCATGTTAGGTGTAGTCTTCATTTCTGATCTTAGATTTTGTCTTTTGAAAAAATCTTCTATATCTCTAAAGCAATCTATGTCTCAAATGACATGATTTTTTATCTATCTTCTTGACTATATGGGATATAGTTAGAATAACATTTTAATGCTTTGTCTAGTAATTCTATCAGTCATTTATGTATCTGTTTCGTGTGTGTGTATGCTAGTACTATACCTCTAGCGGCTTTTATCTGTTTTTAATCTACTTTCTTTTTCAGCTTTATTGGTACATGATGAACAAATAAAATTGTATTCATTTAGGTTGTACAATGTGACTTCTTTATAGGTGTACAACGTGTTGATTTTATTTTCAACCTTGTGTGAGCTCTAAAAATTATTTCTTTCTATCCACTTAAATGATTCTTTCCCAGGACTCAGTTTTCTCATATACTTGCACTAATCAGTACTCAGCTGAAGATTCAAGAGCCAGCCCCTTAGATCTCCAGAATTCTTTTTCTCTGTAGCTTTCCCCTCTTTAGTATTTTGTTTTTGAAAACAAGCTGCTTTGTTCTCCCTGGATTCTCAACTCCACCCCCTAAACTAATACAGATTCCACATGAGCTCCTCTCTTTATTTTATTACCTAAAAACCCACTCAAGGATGTAAGCTGGGAAAATTATAGGATCCAATTAATTTGCTTCTCATTTCTCAGGGCTCATTGTCCTATGTTGCTTGATGTCTGATATCTTAAAATCAGTTTTTCATATTTTCTCTGTTTTGTTTTATTGTTACAGGAAGAAAGGTAACTCTGGTCCTTGTTACTTCATGTTGTTCAGAAGCAGACATCTAAACCCTCACCACTTTGATGTTCTACCCCCAGAAACTGGGGAAAGCACAATTCCAGTGTGCATATCTATGGAGTAAAGCTGGAAAAAACAAAGAGTTATCTTGGCCTATTTTGTGCTTAATCCCTAAGTACTACCATAGTGATAGGCTTAGACTCGTAATACACTAACAGATGTTGCTCAATATATTTGAGATCACAGGAAATTCAAATTACCTGAAGCTAGAACCTAGTCATTAAAAAAAAAGATCAACAACTGCATCAAAGGGATAAGTCCATCATCCCTATTTTATAGGAGAGGATATTAGATATGGATGTTTAAGAAATTGACTAAAATCACGCAGCTTATGCAGAAAAACCAAATTGGAACTCTTCACTCCAGATCACAAGTGCACTGCTTTCCCCTAGATCACAGCTCCGACCATTCACAGGAAAACAGAGTCAATCACTTTATAGACATTTATCCTAAACTTCTCCCTAGAGAACAACATCCACACCTAGGGCTCAGTTTTCTTCTCTGGACTTTGCCATGTATTACTTTAGTCCTGATTTCTCTTCTTGACTTCCCCAATATCTTCACCTGGAAGTCTGACCGTCACTGCATAGTCAACTGGTCAACCAACTGACATACTTATTTTTATGAAGTGATCATCCTTAAGCCTCTCCTCACATCTAATCAATGGTTGCATCAGACTTCTTTACTTAGATCTATGGAGTCATCTTTGGTGACTATCTATCTGGGAAATCCCCAAATCCAGTCCTACAACCCTGTAATTCCTACATTCATCCTGTCTTTCCCATCCCATTGTTTGCCTAGTCTTCGTTGCCTCAATGGGCACTGTTGCAATGGGCTTCCACCTCACTCTTAATCAATCCTCCACACTGTCACAAAACCAGTCTTTCCAACCAAACGTTTAATAAGATTACATCAGACAAATGGGAGAAAAGCTTCACTGACTTTCCATTTTCTACAAAGACCAATAAACAAGATTATTGAAAATCTGGCCTCATTAAACCATTTCACCTTCATCTCTTAAATGAATGCTAACAGTCTTGAAATGACCTCTCCTGGCCCTTGCCTTTGATAACAAAACTTAGAAGCGATTGGTTACAGGTTTTGAATTTATCTTCTCATTTGATTGTTGCAAACAACCTCATGATACAGGCATTGTTGTACCCATTTTCCAAATGAAGTAACCAAAGCACAGACAGGTCATACTCCATTTTCCTAGGTCATATAGCTAAGAAGTAAAAAAGTAGAAATTCAATCCTGAGTTCTTCGGTTGTAAAGCCCATGGTTTTCCATAATACCACCTCACTACTCCTGTGGCAGCAGTTACTAAATTGATGGGTAGTGACATTGTAAATGAGAAATGGATTTCTCCCTCTTTTTACAACTTTTTACCTCTTCAACAGGAGTATGTAGATCACTAGGTAGAATAATATGCTTCTTGATGTTAATTGAGAATCAGGTTATCATATATCTCATCTTATTGTGCTAATGAGGATTCAATGGAAAAGATGATGAACAGGATTTTTTGAGTTAATATCCATTCCCATTTACATCGCTCTTACCTTTGTTCACACCTTTTTATTTGCTATGATATGCCCCTATTGCATCTTCAATTCAGTGTAGTCTATGTGTTAACATGAAAAGAATACCTTTTCATGTTAATAATACCATGATTATTTTATATGGAATCTACCAATCTCTCCTTTTCATTGTGAAATAAAAATAAAAGGTAATGCTAACACTACCTTGCTATTTAATGGATTGAAATAAAAATATGAAATATAAAAACCATTAATCTTAGGCAATAAAAGAATAAGAGATCCGTGGTAATCAGGTATGTGTGCTACTGAAGTTGATTCAATTCAGGCAGAGCCAATCACAAGACCAATGCCTGCGATCCTATCAGAAATCTTAGGAGGTCTTCACAAAGCAAAGGCATCATCATAAACTTATGGACATTTGGTGAAGGCAGCCTCAGAAAAGTATCCACTTGGAGGTAGTAAACCCAAGGCCAGGTAACAGAACAATTTAAAGGGGATGAAAGCTTTACTTAGGGAGGCTCCATAGAGCAATAGAGGTTTGTGAGGCTTGGATGCTTTCTATCTACTTATGCAGAGATCATATTCACCCTGCCTTTATGCAGGCAGCAAAGGCGAAACCTCCGAGGGTAAAATGAGCACCTATGACTAGTTGGCATTAATAAGCTTGAATTTGCATCACTGCATTAGCTGTTGCTTACATTTACTGCTGCTCTCCTACCTATTGCTTCCACTCCCTCACCTTTCCTTTACTCTTTCAATGGCCACAGGTCACTGCCTTCAAGTATTATCATTGGATAGCAATTGGTCAGGCTGTTGACCCCAATATATCTACCTGTATTGAAGTTGTTACACTTTGAACAGAATAGATATATCCTGATACAATATTCTCACATGCCCTAAAGTTAATCCAAGTACTTTTCTTGTGTCTTCTACACCAATGGGCAGCCTTTAACCTGGGTGTAAACCATCACAACAATCGTACTGACTCTCATGACAACTCCATGATGAGGAGCAAATAAGTTTTGCACATTAACCCCCA